>MU188781.1:0-22841 GCA_016904865.1 Pissodes strobi
ATATTTGGAGGATTTAATAACCGAGGCGCGCTGAATTTAATGCAGTAAAAATTTAATGGGCTTTGCATTTAAAAAAAAAAAGTTGTTTACTTTATCTCAAAAAGTGTAAACGTGGCAACATTGCCGATATTACCATCGGATCAGGCATGTTCTAAAACCACCACGTACTAATTTTTACTTTTTTTTTCCGAGCCGTTTGTGAAATACGAGACCGTTCCGGGACTTTTGAAAGACACTGTATAAATATTATATGTGATAAAATGTTACAGTAATATCCGAGTACATCCACCACCGAGTGGCGACAGAAACCGTCGGAACCTTTGAGGTTTGGGGGTCAAGTTTTCTTTCTCTCTCATTTGCCGCGTTTGACGGATAAACAACCTATTTCACTGGTTAAAATGTGAAGAACTCGTTTACACTGTCGATAATTTGAAGTGAACTTAATGAAATAAGGATATTTGCATTTTGCGGTTGAATTAATCTGAATATCATTGAAAAACTTTATTAAAAGAAATTATTTTGTTTCCTTTATTTTATCACACACAAAATAATCATTTTTAATTTATAGTTTAGAAAAATCAAATTTGGTGAAACAATTTAACAGAGATAATGTTGCTATATAAATGATTTTTGAAGTGAATACTTCTTTGGTTTCATGAGAGTGATTTTTCAAGGCCGCGTCACGGACTGATTTTCAAATATTCGTCTCGCGTTACGAAGAAAATTCCTATCATCGGGTATGATTCAATTTGTGTTATAATATAAACAGTGTGGCAAACGTATCGGAACCGACTCAAATAATTAAGATAAGTTGATAATAAGTGAAACTAATCGAAAGTTGATTGGACGACTAAACCAATCTAACCAATGCTATTAAAATTGATTATAAACTATCGGAACCGGTTCAAATAAGTAAAATAAGTTGAGACTAAGTGAAAATAACCGAAAGTTGAATGTACGACTAACCCAAACTAACCAAATATATTAAAATTGATTATAACGTATCGGAACCAGTTCAAATAAGTAAAATAAATTGAGACTAAGTGAAACTAATATAACCGAAAGTTGATTGGACGATCAATCCAAACCAAAAAAAATATTATATATATTATATATATGAATATTAAAATGAATGACTCTCTATGTGTCTATATGTCTTCTGCTCATGCGTCGACCAGCCATCAGACTTATTTGTATACGCACCAGACCTAACAAGTGGCGTGGCCACTCGTGCCTGCGGCACGCGCGAGGCCCGTCGGGCCTCGTTTGTGTGACCTTTGGTCACACATTATTGCCACGGTCCTATCCGTACCGTGGCCTATAATTAGAAAGCCCTTATAATTAGAGTTACCAATCGCTAGTCTAATTTTGCCGTGATAAATTTCTAATTGGTTGCCATGGTAACCAGTCGGTCAACGTCAATCGTTATTTTTTTTTAATATTGACCTAAATACCAAATATCAAATCTCTAAGTCGTAGAATTGACGAATTATGACGATTTTTTACTTTTTTTGGTTACCATAGCAACCAATCTTTTAGTATCAAATTAGGCGTCATAAACAATCCTAAGTACCATACTATATCTTTTATTAGTGATATACATATTATTAATTTTTTGCCATGGTAACCGACTTGTCAACGTCAATCGATAAATTTTTTTTATCTTTACCTAAATACCAAATATCAAGTCTCTAGTCGTACGATTGACGAATTATGTCGATTTTTTACTTTTTTTGGTTACTATAGCAATCAATTTTTTAGTATCAAATTAGGCTTCATAAACAATACTAAGTAGCATACTATATCTTTTACTATTGATATACATATTATTAATTGGTTGCCATGGTAACCGATTTGTCAACGTCAATTGTTATTTTTTTTTAACTTGACTTTTCTTTTGGCCTTAATAGGAACTTTATTTTTTCTGCAGAAGGTTTTCCGATATTCCAAAAATTTTGTTATTATAACCTTAATTTTTGTATTTTTTAAGTACCCTGTATAACTTATCCTTAATTTAGAATTGTTAAAATTAGTTTTTTTCCAAGCATAAAATAAAAAATAAGAAAGTTTCCCATTTGGTAACCAAATCTGAGCAGACCCTCTATAACACATTTCTTTCTGATATTAATCCTTAAGGAATTTAAGCTATATTATTTTTCGGTTGCCATTGTAACCAATTCTAGTCAGCACAAATCTTCATCACACATATCCACATACCAAAGATCAAGTCCTCAAATCGTATAATTATTAAAAAAAAATACATAAATTTATTTATTTTTCTTAGTTACCATAACAACCAATTTTTCAAGAATATCTAATTTTTTTATTCAACCCTGTAGTATATGGGGATCTTAAATAAAATAAATTGAGCGAGTCTGCTAGTACTCGAGACTGATGTGTAAACATATCATATACCGACATCGGTTGTAAAAAAATTACAACAGCACGTTGGCGTTGTGTTCCCAAGCGGTCACCCATTCAAGTACTAACCACGCCCGACGTTGCTTAACTTGAGTGAGCGGACGAGAAGTGGTAGTTTCAAGTATTCAACATGCTATGGCTGTTACCCATACATTTTAGCTTGTTCATAGAATAAAAGCAAACACATTCACATTTATAATATTAGGATTCTTTAATAATACTTATTACCAGCTTCGGAGTGGATTAATAATTCAATTCACAAGTTCGACACGAAAATCTAATGCCACCAGGAATAACATCAGCATATGGACACAGCTTATTTACCGGCAGACATCCTTTGCAAATTTTAGAAGAGGGCTATGACAATATTGTTTTAAACGTGTGGGCATCTGAATAATACTTTTGACAGTTCGTTAAATTTCAAATAATATGCTTTTTATCGTCTAAAATCCGTTTAAAAACGATTTTAAATTGCAAAATTGTATAAAAATCCGTCCATTAAAAATAAGCTGTGCTATGGATTCAAATACACTGCGAATACAATAATTAAAAAATAGTACTTTGACGGTTCGTTTAACTTGAAATATGCTTTTTTATCGTCTAATATCCGTTTAAAATGATCTTAAATGGAAAAATTGTATATAATACCGCCCTAGCGGCTACAATTCGTTTGCGCATTTGCGTCCCATTTGCCGAGATTTACCCTCATAGCCCCGCGTAAGATGTTTACACTTCAATAACTATTTTTTTTATTCACCCCTGTAGTATATGGGCATCTTAAATAATAAATAATTATTCGAAGAAAAAACCCACAATTTTTTCATTGAAAAAAAAATGTTTCCGCGATAGGATTCGAACCTGTACTCGAAAAATAATCAAAATAGTTACGTTAAATGTGGTAGTATAATTGACAAAAATCCTTCATAAGTCAAAAACGGCAACAATTAGAGCAAAAGTGCAAAGGAACTAAAACACTTGTCTTACCGAATACTTTCATTTGACATCAAAAAATAGAAAAGTTGGTCCTTGTTTACACGGACAAAAATGCAAAAAAACGGCTTTTACACCCTGTATATTAACCGATCGTAACCAAAATCAATAGGTTCCGAGGGTTTATGGACCTCTACCTCGATGCCAAATTTCAAGTCCCTAGCTTCAAAATTGCGACCTGTAATCGATCCCATCACATACATACACACACACACATACAGACAAAAAATCAAAATTTTTTTTTTCGAATACAAATCGATTGGTATAAGTTTCAGAGCGATCCGACGTACCGTTACGAAGTTTTTGTCCCGATTGGTCTCGCCCTATAGAAAGCCCTATATTATAGATAAGGGCTTTCTAACAAGAAAAAATATTGTGTATCTAAAAAGACTTCTATCAAATAAATAAAATACAAAAAATATGTTCTTCTTTGCACAGCATTGCAACGCATGCGGGATACAGCTGGTAGGGCTAAAAAATACATTTTGACATAAAATTGATACCTGGTTCTAATTCTTAAGATGGCGACTGGGTGCTATTTTAAAGGTATATACACAGTTTTAATTGTGGAACATTAAGTGTTTATTGTCACTTCCTATCGTACCTACAACGCCTTATCAAAATCTTTCAATTATTAGTTTAGCGTTAATAAAATATCGGCAAGAACGTTGTCTCTCCAAATTTGGGTACTTTGGTAGCCACAAGACACAAGTAGGTAATCTAAACTTAATTATAAAAAATATTTTAAAAATATTAACAAATAGTTCATTTACCGTCTATACATGCATCAAGATCGTGTGAAACAAGGCCGCCTGAAAAACCTGACATCATGACAAACTTTGGAAGTAAATAATTAAAGTAGGTTTCACGGAGAAGATCGAAAACTGTCATTTGGGCGCGTGCGTTCGATTCCCCGCAGAAATATTTTCTTGACTTGACTTATATGCAGATAAAAATACTAAAGTTGCGCGGATGTCTCCGACATGAGACACGGGTGCATTAAAACTAGGAAAAAAATATAAATCACAAACGACTAAAAAGAGTACTATTTCTGTACAAACGTACGTACATCGGCTACAAAAAATATCGTTCTATAGGACGATTCTACACAAGAAATGCAAAAAAAAAATTTTTTCCTGCGCAAATGATTTGTTTTCCAGAATTTTTTTTTATATCATAATTTAACTAAAACTTGTCTTTGGATAATTTTTCTATTACTTTTTTTGCTATAGGCCGGTCCAGAAAAATTCTATTTGAAGAGCTGACATGCAAAAAACGATAAATCCATTTTCTGTAATTGTGGGAGAAACTGTAAAAACGTCCAGAGGAAAATCCCGGCAAAATTTCCAGTTTTTTATTATTTCCATTACAGCATCTTAGGTGACAGATTTTGATTACAAATTGTTGTTAGAAAAAAATAATATATATATTTTTAAATGCATAATATGTTTTAGATTTATCGGTTTTTGCCTGAAAGCTGGATTTTTTTTTGTTTTTTTTTTATAAAATGACGTGAATGTACATTAAAATAACTTTTCAATAATACAATGTTCTCAAAAAATGAAAACTTTAATTTGAACCTATATAATATTTTTATAAAATTATTTTGATAAAACTAAACTAAAATTTTAATAAAATGGTGTTATTCCGAAAATGTCTAATTTTTTGTAGTTTTGGATAACGGAAATCTGTTATGGAGATGAAAATTAGATAATAATTTTATTTGGATAATAATTTGCTCTTTAAACATGTCCATTTTTTTTCGCGGATATTTTTTATATGGAAAATATTATAGAAACTATTTAAATTGACATCGTAGATCCGTGTGTTTTATTAGTTTGGGTTAATTTTGGTGCTGTATTAGGTGGGGTTAGACAAGCGCGTAATGCGCTTATCTCATTGCGCTTGTTCGGTTAATTAAAGTTAGTTTCGATTATTTTTGCTTAGTTGAGGATCGTAAAGAGACAAGCGCGCTAAGCGCGCTTTTCTCTTCACTCTGGTTAATTGGGGTTAGTTTTCCTTAGTTTGAGTAAGTTTTGGTTAGTCTAGGTTAATCTTGATTAGTTTGGGTTGATTTTAGTTAGTGTTGGTTAGATTTGATTAGTTTGGATTAGCTGTAATTGGTTTAGGTTAGTTTGGGGTAGTGAAGAGACAAGCGCACGTAGCGCGCCTGTCTCTTTACTCTGGTTAATTAAAGTTAGTTTTGCTTAGTCTTGGTTAGTTTGGGTTAATCTTGATTAGTCTGAGTTGGTTTTGGTTAGTTTGGGTGAGTAATGCTTTCTATTGATTAGTTTGGAAGAGCTGTGGTTGGTGTGAGTTAGTTTTGGTTAGTTGGGAATAGTGAAGAGTCTTTTTACTCTGGTTAATTTGGGTTAGAGAGGTCGAGAGGCACTCTTAGCCTAGATTTTTTTCAAATACATTTTCGCTCTTCTAAACTTTATTTTTTTTTTGAAAATGACAATGATGTATTTGCGGCGAATAATTTTGATTGTCCAGCGTTGAAAGAGATACTCTAATACCAAAAAATAAATTTATTCTTTTCCTAAGGGATTTACGCTAAACGAATCTTGACCCATAATCGCAACAAATACATCAACCCCCTGACTATAGATGAAACATCATTTGCTTCGTCATATGACAGCTAAACAATCTATTTCGCGCAGGCGCCATGAAAATTGAAACCCGTAATGTCGCTACTCGGTGGTGGATGTACTCGGGTAATACTAACTGTTTTTGAATATACATAAATAAGTGAATAAATAAAAGTACTTAGGTAAAACAGGTATTTTAAATTAAATACCCAAACGTACGCTACTGCAGGTAGAAAATGGCCCCTTTGCTAATAAAGCCTATTGTTTGCAGCGGGATTGCCATACAAAACAGGGTGGAATGGTTAAAATATAATACAGCAGGCTATAACAGCTGTGGCTAAATATTTAGAAATCACAAAAATTTATTTGACCACTCTGTTAGCGTTTTGCATTTATAAGTAGGTTTTATTACTCCGCGCCATTTCGAAATAGAGTATAGTGTCGTCAACGTGTCATCCATTCTGGGGAGTGGATAGCTGTCTTTCTTGGTGACGTCATTGAGCTTTCTATAGCCCACGCAGAATCTGGTAGTCCCATCCTTCTTGGTGACGAAGACAACAGGAGAAGACCATGGGCTTGATGATTCTTCAATAATTCTATCGTCAAGCATTTTGTTGACTAATATGGTAACCTCTTGCTGCTAGTAGCCATTTCTTCATTATTCCAACCGTTGGCAACAACAGCGGCTCCAAAATGTATTTTGTACATTGTCCAGGATGTTTGACCGTCATAGGTTGGAGGTTTTATATTCTATCCTGTGGCGAATACCCTCTCAGTGGACCCTTGATTTTTTAGTCTGGTAACTTCAGCTTGTAGATTCTTCATTTCTTTCTGTACGTTTCCTACTTCTTTTTGTACATTTCCAACTTCTTTTTGTATATTGTCTACTTCTTTTTCAAATTTCTCATTTTGTCCGTCCAATATTTTTTATAATTTTCCTTGCTCGCCTACAATTACATTCAGCATCCATTTCTGAAGTTGGTCCTGTTCTGCTTGCCTTTTATCTTCTTGGTCTTGTAAAATTTTCTGAAGCCGATCCGGTTCTGCTTGCCTTTTGTCTTCTTGGTCTTGCAAAATTTACTGAAACCGGTCGTCCTGTTCTTTTTGCCTTTTATCTTCCTGGTATTTTAATATTTTCTAAAGCCGGTTCTGTTCCGTTTGCCTTTTATCTTCTTGATCTTCAAGAATTTTCTGAGGCCGGTTCTGTTTTGTTCGTCTTTCAGAATTTAGATTTTCCAAGAAATCAGCCAATATTTTATTTATTTGCTCCATTTCTGCCGTTTGTTGCCTTACATTGACCATAGAATGCGACATTGGCGTCTACCTAGGGCAATTTTGAGCCTTCACGCATGCGTATGTGCTATTTTATATATTTTCGTAACGCGGGAAGAAAATTTTAGAACCATGTTGTGACGCGGCCTTGAAAAATCACTCTCATGAAGCCAAAGAAGTATTCACTTCAAAAACTAATGTTTATAATGACATTGTATAAAAAATCTTAAATGTCACTCGTCCTCTTATTAGCTTCCCTCCCAAGCTTGCCCAACCATAAACGAACTCATCCAATAAAGCCTTATATTATATACTTGTAACATAAATAGCAATTTCAGACCATCAATTAGGTAACGGGACTGTTTTCTAAGTTCTGTTCTTGTGTAGTCGGCTGATAGGAAGGATAGGAAGACCTCTTAATTCACTTTGTTACTTTTTTTGGCAAATAACTGAAACCAATAACGCTTAGCGTTTCTTGATAAGGATACCCATATCATATCTGGGTTCTGACTCAAAAACACAAGATGATTGGAAGTGAAAAGTTAACTCTAACAACGAATCTACAGAAATTGTCACTTGACCCCTGCCTAAACAGCCAATACGTTTCATCTTTTAGCGGGAAATATTTATTGCATAAACTACCGCATTATAAGAATTATTACCATTACGAATCGATTGGGAAAAATAAATTATACCAAAACCACGAAGATGTAAAATAAACGTTCTAATCTAATATATCTAAAAGGTGTATATTATGGTATGTATAATAAGGTAAATATTAGATTTTTTCACAATAGACATTGATTTGACGTTGAAATATACGTTAAAATGCACATTCATTGCATGAAAAAATGGTAGGCAATAAAATGATTTGCATTATCTTTGTTTAACGAAGTTCATAATCATACAAAACCACGGCCTTTAAAAATACCCGTTTTAAAGTTATTTTCTAATTATTAATGTCAAACGAGATTTCGATTATTCAAATGTATTAAAAATGAAGGTGTAGGTAGAAACCAGTTCATGTGAGTCTGGAAAATTATTTTTTTTTTAATTGCTTGTAGTGTAGTTAAGATTACAGAAATCTTATTTTGCAAATTTAATAATCTGCTTATAATAGCAAAGTAAAAGGTGTTCGGTAATCGTTATTTTTGCGATGGAATATCTCGGTTATCAATAAAGATAGAGAATTGCAGTTTTCAGTTCCTGGTACTACTATTCGTGAAACAAGAGACGACAAAAAATAGAATCTCCATTTCTTCTTTTATTTTGGAGATGCAAAAAAATTAGTTGCAGTTACCTATTGTTACCGCCCTATTAGCTTAACCTCCTTCCTTCTTAAAATGATGGAAAAGATTATCGATAGGCACGTCAAAAGTAAATTCCTTTTTAATGCTCCACTGCATTCAAAACAATTGGTATACCAACCATCGAAATCTACCACCTCTTCAAAATCTCGTCCGCGATATAGAGAGGGTGCATTAATTTGACAACACCTCACATGATTTCATTCTCAGCGTGCACAACCACTACACAATGAATAAAATCCATGCTAACTAGCCGTGAAGTCACCGCGACCATTGGAGAAACAATCGTCCCAGTCAAAGTAATAGAGGGATGCCCCCAAGGAGGGGTCCTAGCCAGTGGCGGACATATCACCGGGCAGTTCGGTGCGCCGCCCTGGGGCCTAAGGTTCAGAAGGGCCCCACGATGCCTTAGCTTAGTTTTAAAATATACAAGGGGTAGGGGCCCATAAATATCTTTTGCCCTGAGGACCACGCGTCCCTAGATCCGCCGCTGGTCCTAGCGCCCATGCTTTGGTCTCTGGTTGTTCACGATCTCAAAGTCAAAGTCTCATCTCATTTACAAAGCTGAAAGAGAAGAAAAAAAAGAACGTAATACTTAACCAAACACACACGTAGATTTTTAAATGTCTAAGAGAAAGTTAAAATACATTAGTTATATTAATTATCATTGTAGAATTCCACCAGATGTTAATAGGCCTTTAAAAGCAAAAGCCCCTTTACTTCTCTGGAAAAAAATCTGACATTATCCAGGCTTTTAATCTCAAGAGGCAGGCGGTTATAGAGCTTTACGCTCTCATATATTATGGAGTTCTTAGTTCGCTTCTTGCGATGTCCAAACTCAGATTGCAGCCATTGAATCTAGTAACTCTTACATTGCTATTATTATTAAGGCTTCTATATTTTTTATGTACCATTTCAACCGTAAGCAAAACAAAAAGACAAGTTAATGTTAGAATCTTCTCCCGTATGAAGAGTGGACGACAATGTTCCCTGCAATTAGCCCCACATAGAAGTCTAACAGCTCTTTTTTGTAAAATTAACACTTGGAGAATAAGTTGATGGCTGGCAAATCCCCAAAATTGAATGTTATACCTAAGGTGGGATTGGACAAGTGCAAAATATACACCTCTTGCAACATTATGGCCCAACTCATTCCTTACAGTTCATAAGGCAACACATGCGGAGGCTATCCTTTTGCGCAGACAATGGATATGCTCTTTAAAATTGAGTTTTGAGTCTATCACTAATCCCAGAAACTTTGAAGACTCCCTAGTAATAAGAGTCTGATTGTTTAAATTTATGGTATTAACAGTACACTTAAAAGAAATTAAATTACTTTTTGAAATATTAAAAGTTACTTTATTGCTATCGCACCATTGCTTAACTAAGAGAATGTCACGGTTGATAGTATCCTCCAGAATAACTTTATCAGTGCCCAACCACAGGATAGTTGTATCGTCACCAAATAAAGTAATTGATGCATTAATATTGATACTGATATACGCCAAATCATTAATGTCAATCAAGAACAACAATGGCCCCAGGACTGAGCCCTGAGGCACCCCATGTTCAATGATTCGTACCGACGATACATCCCCGTGGTTTTCACAACCTGTTTTCTATGGGAAGGAAACGAACGCAACCAACTTAACGTGTTGCCTCTGAAGCCATAAAGTAAAAGCTTCTGTGACAATATTTTGTGTCTTACACAGTCGAACGCTTTGGAAAAACTGCCGCCGCTATTTCTCCCTCATTCAAGCCAAAATAGAATTCATGAAGAAAGCTGAACACTGCATCGCTAGCATTTTCTTTTTATCTTGAAAGCCAAACTGATTCACATTGAGTAATTTGTGCTGCTGGAGAAAAGACAACATTCTCGATTTTACAAGCTTTTCGATAAGTTTTGAAAAAGTAGGTAATAACGATACTGGACGGTAACACGATGAATCAGTAGTAATGCCACCCTTAAAAAAAGGTTTTACAACTGCCGTTTTTAGACTTGCCGGAAAAATACCCTTATCAAAAGAAACATATATAAACCCAGCGAGCACATCAAGGACACAATCAGATAAATTATCAAATATTTTCACTGAGAGATTATCAATTCCTGAAGAGTTTTTATTTTTGATTTGCCTAAGAACTGTTATTATTTCATTAAAATTGGTATGAAATAGCGTAAAAGAGTTTGGGACCGAGATATGCTTGAGATAACTAATAGGATCTGTTCCTGATGGTATCTGAGACATCAACCTTTCTGCCAAAGAGCAATAAAATTCATTAAATTCATCAGAGATCAGATCGGGTTCATGCATAGGATTTCCATTCCTACCTTTCCTACCCCTCAAATCGTTAACGATTTTCTAAGTTTCCTTGCTTTTACTTTTAGCACTATGAAGCCTATTAGAATTACAAGATCAATCGACTTACCTGTAAGGAAGATCGATCGGAATTATCCGAGCATCTCCGCCATCCCTCATTACACTTTGTAGTATACAACTTTTTCCCAATCGGTACAATTTTTAAAGAAGTTATCTAAAAACATGGTGATTTAGCCGACCCTGGCTAGTCGCTCGAGCTCATGCATCGCCTTGATGCGTCATTACAATTTTGGTTCGTGAGATTTTTGATTACATTGCATTTGGGATGATAGGGAGAAGGTAAAGACTGGGTGGGTTTGTAATGAGGGATGGCGGAGATGCTCGGATAATTCCGATCGATCTTCCTTACAGGTAAGTCGATTGATCTTGTAATTATCCTTCGCATCTCCGCCATCCCTCATTACACTTTGTAGATGTTTAAAGTATTTGCGATGTAATCTACATTAACTGTAAATTGCGAGTTTTCTGTAGTCCTAGATTTGTAAGGCCCTTTTTATAAACTAAATTTCAAATTTATAACCATTAGATTTAATAACACACATCATGAAGGTACATATATCATGTTTAACGCTTAACTGACATTAACCTTTAACTTATTTTTAATACTATACCAATATTCTTATGTAATATGATAACAAGTTGGTAAGTAAGTTATAATTGTAGCTTAATATTTATATGATTCCTTAGAATGTATGGTTCAATAAACAAGATGCCAATCCAGTGGGATTACCCACGCCAAGTTTTTTATAGAATTTCGAGAATACTTTTGATTTTTCTTGAAACGGCCCAGACCTACCCTACAAATTATACAACTAAAAGCAAATTCACTGCTTAATCAAATTAATTTTATTTAATAAACGCAGGCAAAATTAATCAAATATAAAAAGAATAAGCCGGTAGAATTCCCATACGAAGCGCCGAATAAAAGAAACGTTCGAAAGACGTCACAGTAATCGAGTGACGGGGGGCGCGAACCCCTATAAAAAGGCAAATACCCGACTGAATCGGGACACTTATTAGTTAGCAGTTTTAAGGTACATACGAGTACCTGTGGGTGCTGTGGGTTCCCTTTGCGAGAAATTGGATATACCTTGGCGACGTCTTCGACGGCCGCGAATGTTGTATATCTAATTACATTGATATTATTGGCGTAACAACGGGAAACCGGCTGGTTTAGTCAACTGTATCAATAAGGAAATTTTGCAAAGGGATTTCGGAGCATTCATAGGTATTAATTAAGTTAGGTTACCCTCTGGCGACGTTTCAACGGCCGCGAATTGGGTAATCTAAGTTATTGGCAGGCCAAAGGGTTATAATTACATGAAGCTAGGTTGTCCTCTGGCGACGTTTCAACGGCCGCGAATTGGGTAATCTAGGTTCTTGGCAACAGAGCGACGTCTTTGTGCGACCGCGAAACTGTTGACAATTATTCGATTGTAACCCTTTCATTGCTTTTTAAATAAAAGAAAGTTAAAGTAAAAGTTAAATTATCTAGCAAAATGCCGAAAGTCACGCGAAAACGTAATAAGACAGTAGAGTCAAAGCAAACCGATCCTGAATTAGTACAAAGTGAACTGTGTAAAATTACAGGTGTGAAGTGATTTCATTAGAATGTAGGCCACATATTTGGTTAATGTATTACACCTATTCAGTTATCTGACTCTATAAATCGGGTTTGGTAAAGCAAAATAGATAAATAACTAATATAAATTTACCAACACAAGTTACTTGTTTCACGAGACGAACATGATAAATATGTCCTCTTTCTTTGGGAATTAAACTAGGGTTAAATCACTTCAATAAATAAAATAAAATTACTAATTTACTACATATATCAGGAGATGATTCAAGATCATCATAAAAAAGAGAAATATTCGTTGCCGATCGCATAAATGTGGTACAGATTTAGGGAACGGTATTCAGGTCAAATTAGACAAGAGTATCGGGTTTCGGTCAGGCCACTTAGGCCATGTAATTAAAGAAAGTGTGCAAACACTCCGTCGGTATAAAATACGTAGGAATGATTCCAAGAATTAATTATGGACACAATTTAGGGTTGACATAAAGTAATGTGAAGTATATATTTAAAGGGTTTGAATCAAACATGGAGGCCATACAGACAACTTAGGTATTGGTTTGGCTGGTTTGCTGAAATTGGTTATTAATATTGACTATACATAATTAAAAATAAATTACTTATTGAATGGGTTATGAAGCTTGCAAACATTCAAAATCTACCACTGGACAAGGTTCCGCGGCTGGCGTACCGCCCCTGCGTTAAAAAAAGTATCTCTTAGCCTGATCAGCTTAAAAGGATCCGCGGCTGAAGCACCTTCCCCGCGTGAAAAAAAGTAAAATTCTGCCTGGTTTGCTACCACCCGCGGCTGGAGAATCTCCCCCGCGTGAAAAAAATTATAAAAACTAAAGATCTTTGATGTATTGCAAGTTAATAGTATACAAGGTTAGCGTTTCTGGTGCAAGGGACTGACTTACGTGCAATTAGGTATATAGTGTCTGTTGGTTGGTCATTGGCGGTTTGATAGAGGCGGACGAATGAGGTGAAATGGATGTAATGTAAAAATGAAGTATACCTTTTCGCCGTGGGCCGTTACTTGCCACCTATTTTTGATAGCGGTTTTATGCAAATTGGTCACCATAGTTTGGTAAAACGTAATGTTTATAAATTAAGTTGGATATATTCTTTATACCATTGAACGAATTGATTATCTGATAAACTTGTGTATGATTTTATTTGTTACAATTTTACTGGCCAATTTATTGTTTGTTAAAATGCGTAAGGATTTCGTTACTTGATTTGTGTTGTGATTTAATTTCCATTTGTACGACTTTGACTTACCAAATTGATAAACTTGAATATGATCATATTTGTTACAATTTTACGGTTCAATTTATTGATGATTGGTAAAACGCATAACGATTTCTTTAGTTGAATTGTGTTGTGAATTTAATTGCTATTTGCACGACTTTAATCTACCAAATTGATAAATTTGAATATGATTTTATTTGTTGTAATTTTACTGTACAATTTATTGATTAACAAATTGCTTAGAGATTTATTTGTTAAAATTGTGTTATGATTTATATTTCAATTGTACGACTTTTACTTACTTAATTGCTAAACTTCCTATGGTTTGAAATTGATAGTGGGTTGTTCAATGTATGATTATTTTAATTACTATTAAAATAAATTGTGTTTGTCGAAAATTGGCTTTTATTGCTGTTATTAGCTTTCAAACAAGAGGTACGCTACTCGAAGATTCGATAAACAAACTTAAACTTATTCAAACTCTAAAAGAACCTGCTACGCGCACAGCTAAAATACAGGGTCCTCAACAATAAATTATTTCAAAGAAATAATAGTTCACGTGGCGATCACAGCCAATACTATACTCTGGCGTGTAAACACACGACCTGGGTATGGGTGGTTTCAGTTTCCTACTTCTTTTTGTAGATTTCCAACTTCTTTTTGTATATTGTCTACTTCTTTTTCAAATTTCTCATTTTGTCCGTCCAATATTTTCTGTAATTTTCCATGCTCGCCTACAATTACATTCAGCATCCATTTCTGAAGCCGATCCGGTTCTGCTTGCCTTTTGTCTTCTTGGTCTTGCAAAATTTACTGAAACCGGTCGTCCTGTTCTTTTTGCCTTTTATCTTCCTGGTATTTTAAAATTTTCTAAAGTCGGTCCTGTTCCGCTTGCCTTTTATCTTCTTGATCTTGAAGAATTTTCTGAGGCCGGTTCTGTTTTGTTCGTCTTTCAGAATTTAGATTTTCCATGAAATCAGCCAATATTTTATTTATTTGCTCCATTTCTGCCGTTTGTTGCCTCGTATTGACCATAGAATGCGACATTGGCGTCTCCCTAGGGCAATTTTGAGCCTATATTTTCGGAACGCGGGAAGAAAATTTTAAAACCATGTCGTGACGCGGCTTTGAAAAATCACTCTCATGAAGCCAAAGAAGTATTCACTTCAAAAACTAATGTTTATAATGACATCGTATAAAAAATCTTAAATGTCACTCGTCCTCTTATTAGCTTCCCTCCCAAGCTTGCCCAGCCATAAACGAACTCATCCAATAAAGCCTTATATTATGTACTTGTAATATAAATAACAATTTCAGACCATCAATTAGATAAAGGGACTGTTTTCTAAGTTCTGTTCTTGTGTAGTCGGCTGATAGGTTCAAGACCTCTTAATTCACTTTGTTACTTTTTTTGGCAAATAACTGAAACCAATAACGCTTAGCGTTTCTTGATAAGGATACCCATATCATATCTGGGTTCTGACTCAAAAACACAAGATGATTGAAAGTGAAAAGTTAACTCTAACACTCTGCTGTGTTGTGTTGTCCACACGTATATTTCGTGGTCCCGTTTTAAGCGTTTTTTGACGACTTAGTTAAATGTTTTAATACATGTATGTGGTATCATTTTGCTCAGTATATGTTCTAGTGTATTTTGGTGTATAAATCGGTATCTATAGTTGATCGTGGTGTCGGTTAATTACATAAATCCTATGCAGTTTCAATAAGACCAGCTGCGGGAATTTGTGTACTTGTCTATTGTGTACTATTTTTTGTTGGAATTTCGGCGATAGCGATAACCAGTGAATACCTTTACTTCTCTTATCACAAGCGGTTGACCCAATAATTGATATTGTACTAGATTTTGTACATTTACAGTGCTACCTGTAAATTAAGTGACGAAAATGCAAAGGGCATTTAAATGCTGTAGAAACAAGGAGTTCTCAAACTTCTGCTGCATCGTTTGTTCCAGTATATTTCACCCTAGTTGTTTGGAGCGCTCTAATGAAGTAGTCAAGTTGGGTGGATATAACATTTTTTGCTCTGTAAATTGCCAACTGGAGAATAACAAGAGTGAGGATTACATCAAGACCATGAAACAACACGTAGCTGAATTGGAGGACGAGTTATCTGCAAAGGATAGACATATCCAACGTCTACAGCGGAATAGCGCAGTGTTTGATGATGTTGTCCTAGAAGCTGAAAAAAAGTTTATATCTCAATTAGAACAGCAAAAAAAGGAGATGGAAACTCTGCAAATGGAATTACAAAAGCTAAAAGAGATAGAGACTGATTTAAAACTAAACGTGGACAACTATAGAAACAGGGAAAATGAATTGAACGAAAGAATCAGAGAGCAAATAGAGCTAAATAAAAACATGATAGTAAGCATCAATGTTTTAGAGAACGTGAACAGAGGGCATCTTGAGGAACTCCATAAGTTAAAACAACAAATAGCAGATAATAGGAGAACCATACCAAGGCCTGAACCTGTTCCACTGTCTACTACCTCAAATTCTACATCATCTGGAAAAAACTCGCTTCCACAAAAAAGGGACCGAATACTTATTGCCGGCTCTGCTGTTACAGGATACCTTTCTCTGATGAAATCGCTGACAGGAGGAAAGTTTGATATTAATAGCCAAAGAATACAAATCACATCGATATCAACACTGCTGGACTTAAGTTTGCCCTACTGCAAGCGCTTTACCAAGAGAGATTTTGTGTTCCTATTCGCCGACCCTCAGGACTCATATATTGGTAAAAAATTGTGCGAAACTGACCTAAAAAATAAGCTCATTAAATTCCAGCATACAAACTTAGTTTTAGTCGGTCCATACCTTACCCCTAATCGACCAGTTTAAAATATAATGGTCGCTGCTCAAAATTTTTTACTTGGGAATTGCTTCAGGGAAATATCAAGTGCAACGTTCCTGCCTCTAACTTCTCGAGAACCGATCCACAAAAAACCAGGGTGCCACAGGGTTCGGTTTTGAGTCCAGTCCTATTTCTGCTTTACATAAATGATCTCCCTCATCTTCCTATTCGCGGTAAGTTCACCATATTCGCTGATGATACCACCATATTGTGGAAGGCTCTGGACCCCGTTTCCCTCCAAAAAATCATCTTGGAGGATCTCAAAAGCGTGAAAACTTGGTGTGACTCTAACCTGTTAACACTCAATCCCACAAAGACAAAATTAATATGTTTTAAATGTAATCTCGCAAACATATTCATTGATAATGCTCCAGTTGAGATCAGGCCTGACAGCAAATTTCTTGGAGTTTTCATAGATGGAGATCTTAAGTTCCATTCACACATAAATCAACTTGCTAGTCGGCTATCATCTAGTTGTTTTGCTGTCAGAATCACTGTTCAGGAGCTGGGCCCTAGGATTGGCAAGTCGGTGTATTATTCACTTTTTGAATCCCATCTTCGATATGGAATTGCTTTCTGGGGAAGTGCAAGCGGCTTCATGATTCAAATGATTTTCATTATTCAAAAAAGGGCTGTTAGATATATTTGTAGAGCTGGTCCCCGAGACCCGTGTCGACCTTTTTCTCGTCAAGAGAAAATATTAACTCTTCCATCTTTGTATATCCTCGAGACTGCTTGTATTGTCTTTAAATACCAGTCGAGGTTTACGATGAGAAGCTCCCGGTATCCTAGCAGGAATAACAGGATTTTCCGTCTTCCCCAGCCTACTTCAGCGCTCACGAGGCGCTCAATCTTCTACGAAAGTATAAATATCTTTAACCACCTCCCACCTTATATCAAAAGTTCAGCATCTCCCAAGGTATTCAAGAGACAGCTAAAGAGGCTGCTAATTGAGAAAGCTTATTACACTCTCCTGGAGTTCCTCGAGGATGCACTATGACGGGTATACTGCGAGAATGACATGTGATGCGGCGTTTGCTTTGTGTATATTATTTTTTTAACTTGTTACTAGTTTTGTCTGTTGCTGTAAGCCAAATTTTTTTACCATTTGTGTCTATTACATATGTGTTGACAATTGACATTATTTATATTTAAATTTAAACTTTACATTGTTCTTAAATTTTCTGTCCTTTTAAAAATATCTGTTGTAAAGTATGTTAAGTATTTTTAAGTTTGTCTGTTTTTTTTTTTGTTTTGGACTTTTGATCTTTAAACATGCCTTTTTGCACTTCAAATCTTACTTTATGGATATTTTTTTTTATTCTATTTGCTTTATTAGGCTTATAATTATTATGCATGTTTTATTATTAGCTATGGCTTTGTTAAAAACATTTTATGTTAAAACAATAAAGCAATATTTGATTTGATTTGATCTACAGAAATTGTCACTTGACCCCTGCCTAAAGAGCCAATACGTTTCATCTTTTAGCGGGAAATATTTATTGCATAAACTACCGCATTATAAGAATTATTACCATTACGAATCGATTGGGAAAAATAAATTATACCATAACCATAGCCTAAAGAAAACTATAGCCGCGACACTCGGCTCGTTTAGTGGGGTACGGAATCAAATTTTCTCCGTGAAGCTCAGTGAAGGGAGGACACCACGCAGTTGGAACTCGATGTCAATCATACGCGCTTACCTGGGCCGGAGTGCAATAAATTTTCATAGGAATTAAAATAGAAAAATATTCGTTGTTTGGGTAAATAGACGTTATGCGTATATATTGTTTTGTTTGTATGTTATATAAATAAGTTAATGTTTATGTGTTAAAATGGGAAAAGAACGGCAGAATTATGCAGCTAGTTGGTTTGTTTATTTAAACTTAAATTTCATCATAAGGTATCGGAATCGGTTCAAATGACTAAAATAAATTGGAACTAACTGAAACCAACCGAAAGTTAATTGAACGACTAACCAAAGCTAGCCAAAAGTAACCATAAGCTCTAAAACAGGCTAAAAAGTACCTATCGTAATCGGATACAAAAATTAAAGTAAATTAAAACTAACCAAAACGAAGGGAATTTAAGCGACTAACCAAAAATATTAAATTTGCTTATAACGTATAGGAACCGATTCAAATGACTAAAATAAATTGGAACTAACTGAAAGTAACCGAAAGTTGATTGAATGACAAACCAAAAGTAACTAATAGCACAAAAACGGACAAAAACGTATCGGAACAGATTAAAAATGTTAAAGTAAATTAAAACTAACCCAAATTAACCGAATATTGGCAAGTAACCAAAGACATTAAAATTGGTTATAACGTATCGGAACCGGTTCCAATGACTAAAATAAATTAAAACTAACTGAAATTAACCGAAAGTTGATTGAACGAAATAAATTAAAACTTACCCAAATTAGCCGAATTTTGGCGACTAACCGAAAGTAAACTTTAAAATTGGTTATAACGTATCGGAACCGGTTCATATGATTTAAATAAATTGAAACTAACTGAAATTAACCGAAAGTCGATTGAACGACTAACCAAAAGTAACCAAAAGCACCAAAAGGGCTAAAATATATTGTAACAGATTAAAATTATTAAAGTAAGTTGAAACTAACCCAAATTAACCGAATTTTGGCGACTAACCTAAATTAATTAAAAACATTTAAATTGGTTATAACGTATCCGAACCGGTTCAAATTACTAAACTAAATTAAAACTAACTGAAATTAACCGAAAGTCGATTGAACGATTAACCAAAACTAACCAATAACATCAAAAAAGGCTAAAACGTATCGTAACAGATTAAAAATATTAATATAAGTTGAAACTAACCAAAATTAAGCGAATTTTGACAACTAACTTGAATTAATTCAATAACTAAAATAAATTGAAAGTAACCAAAATTTGATTGAAAGACTAACCAAAACAAACCAAAAGTAACTAAAAGTACCAAAACGGGCTAAAACGTATCGGAATAGCTTAAAAATAATATTAAGTAAGGTAAAACTAACCCAGATCAATTCAATTTTGGCGACTATCCTAAACACTAAACTTGGTAATAACGTATCGGAACCAAAAGTAATCGATATTTGACTGAACGACCCAGTTTTGGCGGCTAACCAAAACTAACCAAAAATATTAAAATTAGTTATAATGTATCGGAACCGGGTTCAAATGACTAAAATAAATTAAAACTCAACGAAAGCTGATTGAACTAACCCAAACTAACTAAAAGCACCAAAACGGACTAAAACGTATCATAATAGGTTACAAAATTTAAAGTACCACAAAAATAATCGAAAATTACTAATATGGAAACATTCATAATATATATACGAAGGGTACAGGGGAAAAACGATCTAAGCGCCATTTCCATAGGAAACTTTTATTATTGATTTCACAGAAAATTTTATTCTTGATAAAAGTTGGTGCTTGGAAAAAAACTAGCTTTGACAATGTTAAATTAAGACTAAGTATTACAGGGTACTTAAAAAATACAAAAATGGTGGTTAAAAAAACAAAAACTTAGGAATATCGGAAAAGCTTCTACAGGAAAAATAAAGCTCCTATTAAGGTAAAAATAAAAGTCAAATACCATTTTTTCCAAAAGTGCATCGTTGCTGAAAAAAATAAGGACAAAATTAAGAAAAAGCGGTTTTTTTCAGTAATTGAAATGGATTTTCTCCGCCACGGTGCGATGCACTTTTGGAAAAAACGGTATTTGACTTTTATTTTTATCTTAATACGAGCTTTATTTTTCTGTAGAAGGTTTTCCGATATTCCAAAGTTTTTGATTTTTTAGCCATCATTTTTGTATTTATTGAGTACCCTATATAACTTATCTTTAATTTAGCATTGTCAAAATTAGTTTTTTTTCAACCACCAACTTTTATCAAGAATAAAATTTTCTGTGAAGTCAATAATAAAAAAGTTTCCTATGGAAATGGCGCTTAGATCATTTTTCCCCTGTACCCTTCATATTATGTATACACATTTTATAGAAATAACATGTTTTTAATTTTTTTATTAGTCTTACAACCATTTCATCATTTAGCCATGTTGATTTCAGTTTGACAATATAATTGAATTATATTTCAATATAAAAGGTCTCAAAAGAGCAGGACATATTTTCCGATTTTCGAATTCTTCTAAAAATTCTCCATAAATTTCATGTAGCATGTCGAATAGCCTCCTTTCCATTTAAAGAATTTGATCTGTTTAACTTAGCGCGAAACGATTTGCATCTTCTTATCTTAGTTATTTAGTAATTATCTAATACGAAATTTTCGGTTTGGTGGGGAGTATTTTCCAGGTTGTGGTTATGTGGAAGATAAGAAAGTGCAAAACATTTCGTTTGAAAATAAACAGTTCGTATTCTACCATAAAGGCGTAAGTCTCAAAAACATTGTTTTTGCTGGTTGTTTTTCGTAAAAGTCGATCGTTATCCACATATATCCATTATTTCAGATTTGATCAGCACCTTGATATCATTTTGATTCGCTGTACCTTTTTTGGTTTTCAAGATACCAAGGTAAACAAAAAAGCAAAATGTAGGGTTGGTAGCCAAGTTTTTTCTAGATTACATATAAAACAAATACCAATAATTTTCTGACATAAAAGCCTACTTTATATATTTTTTAAATAGAATCCCTGCATATTACTACATTTTTGGACTCTCTAGTGAAATCAAAACACATGTCGTATATAATATCCTATAATATCTTTAGCTGTTTACGAAATATTGACAGTTGAAAGTCGGGTATTTTGACAGGCTCTAAACCGCACGTGATCAAAGAAAACGGTTTGCACATCTCTATCTTAGGTTTTCATAAGCTATCGAATGACAGTGGCTTTCAATTTAACCGGAGGTTTAAAAGTTCCGGTCAATTTTATTCGCGGGTTAAAGTCAAAGTTACTGTCATTTGATAGCTCATGAAAACCTAAGACAGGAATATGCAAACCGTTTTATTTGCTCTCATGCGGTTTAGATTTTAAAGCCTATCAAAATGTCAAAATGCACGACTTTCAACTGTCAATATTTCGTAAACTCCTAAAGAAAGATAGGTATAAGATATTATACACGAAATGTGTTTAGACTTCTCTAGAGATTCCAAAAATGTAGTAATATACAGGGTGTTCCATGTAAAAAATATAGAGTAGGCTGATATGTCAGAAAATCGTTAGTGTTTTATTTTATATGTAACGTAGAAAAAAATTTGGCTACCAACCCTACATTTTGCTCTTTTGTTTAACTTGATATCTTTAAAAACAAAAAAGTTACAGCGAATTAAAATGTTATCAAGATAAATTGAACGCACGGTACAGGTTGCTCCGATTTAGCGTAATTGTGCACTTCATGCATAAACTAGTTCGTGAACTATAGCCACATCAAAAATTTAATTTCATTTCACCATCTTGACAATATTTTTATCTAGCGAATAAAATGAAAAAGCTGTTACGAAAAAATATGCAAAATCGTACATAATACGTTTATAAAATTGTGCAGGTTGCTAAGAATCTATATAAAACAAAATTATGTACTTATATAAGATCTTTTTTTAGCTTAGAAGAGAACAACTAGATAAATCAAAATTTTCAAAATTATTATTGCAGATCTTCACAAGTTCGTCTAAGACCGTAACTACTTGCGCAAAATAAAATCTCATATAAAAAAACTTTTGTTGTGTATGGATCTTGTTGATATTTAAAGAGTAATTTGGAGCTTATATTCTATTATAGTTATATTCAGCATCCAAGAATGCTGTACTTACTACAAGTAATCTACATTTGCCATTCTTAATTTCACTTCTAAAGACATTTTTAACTATTTCTTTCAGGTGTAATATTTAAATAAATATCCGGCTCTCTTTATGCAGCTTTTTGGATCAAAAAAATGGTTATTCTCTACTCGAAATAAACAGTATTTTATAAATCATATATTTTGTGATGAAAGTTTAAATAAAATAATAGGGGAGAGTAACAATTTTAGTATATAACGTCCCAAAAAATTTTAGTACGGCTCACTTCACTAATGATTGCCGGGGGGTTGACGTCAAGTTAAATTTATTTATTTCCTCCCCACTACATAGTGATAAAGTTGGTCCTCGCTTCTCAAAGGTGCCGCGCTTAAGTGTCGCAGCTATAGTTTTCTTTAGGCTATG
>MU188781.1:42841-58767 GCA_016904865.1 Pissodes strobi
CTAATTTTTATGTATTCTATATCTTTATTGACTAAATTCCTAGATGGTCTGTCTTTTCTTTCCTTTGGAAGCTTCTTCCAATGTTCCTTTGGTACTTCCTTACCCCTTTTAGTTTTCTTCAGTTTTTAACTTTCCTAGAAGAAACTGGGTTATTTAGAGCCTTGTTAAGTGTAAATGAAAACAACTCACCTTCTGCCATTTTGGGACAATTAACCTTACCTTAGAAGACAGCTCGTTCTGACCTACGTACCTTAAACTTCAAATTTTCTTCTCACTCCCAGTTTGTTTTAGTCTGGGGTGAAAATAAACAAATAAAATTAGAAGCTAACTAAGGGAGTGGCAAGTGGTTGGGTTTATAACTCCTCCACCCTTAGGTTTGAATTGTGGGCTTGGGCTTAGAATGTGGTGATGATTGGCTATGTGGTCCTCTGGGTTGCAATTCGATTGGCCTTTGATCATTTTCTTTCGTTCGTAAGTGTAATTGTCATGGTACGGTGGACATATAACTAAACATCACCGTAGCTCTCGGAAATTTTCAGGCCTTTTCAATCATCTTTCCAATTGGGTCTTGATGTTGTGTAAAGCCAGTTGTTCGTTCATCTAAATGATCAAATATATGTTTTAATGGCATGTATCCGACAAATATCACTCAAAAATATTACATAATCGTATGATGGTATCTTCCTTTAGCGTGTGTGCGTTCTTCACAACAAAATATTTATTGTGATTCAATTTATGTTACGTAATGTTATTAATATTTATACATTTTTCTTTTTGCAGGATTCCGAAAGTGAATAAGAAACTATTAAAGTTCATGATGAGTGAAACTGAAATGGGCGTAGATCCAAGTACAACGATGAATGCATTAATGTATTGTAGTTTTATTGAAACGATGAAGACTGAATGTTATACCAAAAGTATTTTGGAGTTATGGGATTTTAACATGACTCGAATATCTTTGCTTACCAAAGACGATATTGTGAATACGATCAACACGTATGATAAAAAGTGAGTGAAATGTATATTATTTTATCGGGCCTACGCACATTTGCTATCAGGCTTGAGTATTTTTTCTACTAATGCTAATATATTGCTTGTCATTGTAATGTTTGAGAAGGTGCTTCCAAAAGAATTCCCAATTTTCGGCTGATTGGTTTCAATTTAATGCTTTTATCATTTTTGCCCGTGACCCTTATAGCTTCTAAGGGACTGGCATATAGCAGTGTGGTTTCAGGTGTCATGGTGTTACAGTAAATGATATATTGGAGGAAAAAGGCAAAACTTTGTTACAATTAGTTACACATTTAACCCGCTTTTGTTAACTGTAAACTAATTTACCAAAACAAACTTTATCAGATACTAAGCGGCTAAAGGTTCGAAGCGTACCCCTGCCGAGTAATGGAGCTGCGTTAGACTGCAAAATAAAATATTGGAAATTTCAACGAACAATGGGTTTATTTTAGTCTCCCTCTGACCTCTGACAAAGTTTAGCTAAGAAATAAAATTATGATGGAATATTCTTGGTGATCTCTGTAGAATGGATCACTACCTTGGAGTTCTTCTGTGCATCCTGTAGTTTGATGCCGGAGATGTTTGATGCCCTGGACCCTGTCCTGTTCTAACGTTGTAAATGTCACAAAATCCAATAGTGCGATTTTTCCCTTTTACTGGTCGATATGTGTTATCGATACTCTCGCTACCTTAAGCTGGATTTATAAATTGACATAACATAAGCATAGCATAAGCATAAGAAGTTAAACATTCAAATTTAAGGTGGGCTATTTATAGATCGACATAACATAAGACACAACATAAGCTTGACATAAGAAGTTGACCAATGTTCAACTTCTTATGCTATGTGCTTATGTTCGACCAATGAAAACACAGAATTTTAATCGTGTTCACCTTTTGAGAGAATGACATATGCGATGTTCAATAAAGTTTGGTGTTTTGGCTTTTTGAATGCTTGTTCTTTTTGAGAATGGTAAGGATTTATCAATTAATATACATAAGACTCTATAATATACTTCTTTAAAAAAAATTAAACAAAATTATGAAATTTGTAAGATTAGTTTTTTCGATTTACGGCTCAGGCGCAACATAACACAAGCCCATTTATAAACCGTTTCTTGTAATATGCTTATGCTATGCTATGCTTATGTTATGTTAATCTATAAATCCAGCTTTACTTCCGAGTATAATCCACCAGAGTCGTGTAATCCGTAGACGTTTCCCGTACCACAACAGAGGGCTTCAGAGTTGCGCGCGCATTACATTGTTGACAAACACCATTTCTTTAGGCTCTAGCGAATTGCTGTCAACTGGCCCATAGCCCAGTGGTTGGATTTGATTCGACAAAATCATACTTTTACTGCGATTGTTTGATTGATTGTGATTAATTAATATGTTTATATACTATATATTTTTAAATAGAACGGTGGTGCCTGCTACGAAAATCTGCATGTACATATAACATAATATAATTGTGTACAAAAAAAAGTCGCCGATATACAAAGAAAAATATATCTAGCTTAGCCCATTTTAACATTAATCTTATAATCTATAAATACCTGTGCACAATTCTATTTTACTTTTGTCATTATTATTGTTTTTTCACCTTCACATTCTATTTCCTTCTTTCTAATGTTCAATTGTCCGTATTTACTTCCATTACTATTTTCACTTATCTGTACCAAATCAGAGTAGAGGACCTGCACGCGTGGGCGGGCATGGAACTCATCAACGAGCATATAGACGGCCTAGCGTGTAGGTTCTTTGAATCTGAAATATGGGGATCACCGCTGACGGCGGACATAGCCAACGAGAGATTTGACCCGGAGCGCCGGCCAAAGCACGGTCCTATATATAGAGACTCGACAGTTTATTTTAAACCAATCAGACCACCCTAACCAAGTTTTCTAACCGTGAATATAAAATTGTAAATATTATATAGAACACCTACACACGTCCCTCTTTCATATGAAAATAACAACACTAAACCGAACAGCGGCGAAACGCGCCTAAATCAGCTTCATTGCTCCCTCGGCTGACCCGACGGAGAGCGAAAAGATACAGATACATAGCTGAATATAGGTAGCTGACAACATCCATGCATAAAGAACAAGATAAAGCACTTAATATAGAGAGTGTTATTAAAACAATGACACAAACACAACCTGTCACGTACTCACCTACCAGGCTCGAGCATGGAGGTGAAGCGTGCAACAGGATACTGCAAATATTGCACTATAACATTAATACAGACATACACCATACACAACACCGCCACGGATGCGTCCTATTTACCGCAGCCGAATATAAAACCAGCTCTTTGCTCCTGGTATTTTACAATTCCTGGCCACCGGAACCAGATTTAGACACTAAATCTGAACAACTTGTACATATGTAAATATTAATTTTTACTCTTCAACCCTCCTCTGGGATAGTACATGTTGTAAATATAATTGTTTGTATCGTTCCGTATTGTACGCTCATCTATGAGCAATTCTAAGCAGGGTTTTTGCAGAACTTTTCCCTGCATTAAGTACTTTATCAATAAAAACTAAAATACTTCATTACAAACATACACTACAGCCAAATGCTGACACTAACTGGTAGGTGTTTTGAAGGGGTTGAGCCCCAAGGAAAGCTAATAAATAAAATAACAGCATCACAAGCCCTTTTATTGTGATAGGGCACACACCTTGCCCCGTTTAGGTGCTTGTAACCCGCGTCGAAAACGCGTTGTCTGACGTGTAGCAAAGCGCGGGAAAAAATCATAGCATATCATTATCATTAGGAATGTGTCATAATGTACTAAAATTTTGGAAATAAATGTGAGATGATGATGTACCAAAACCTAAAGGAGAAATTTCTTCTTTTTTCTTCTTTTTCTTACAGCCATTTTGCCTCTGTGGATTATTTGCCTACCAGGCAAGGCCTACTTCCTTTGTGATGTCCTGGCAGGGTCGCCATGTAAAGACTCAGGCAAGGGGTGCTATTTTATGTCCCCTTGAGTTAACAGTTGAGTTTGGTTCGTTATCCGAGGCCACAATAATAGACAGGAGTTACTTAACTCTATATATTGATTATATCAGGAACAGTGTTACAATATTTATATCTATGATATTAATGATTGATGATGATACCCAGTTACATTACATTACCAAATATGAACTCAAATCAGGTCAGCGTGTATTGCTATGGTGTGCAATAGTATGCAGTTTATAAATAGTGTTATAATAATATTTAATAGTTACAATATCCTGTCGATATACAGGGTATATACTTATGTCATTACAATGTCTTGGGTTAGTTTCTGTTGATTCTGCCCTCGTAGCGAGCGAAGCGAGCTGAGGGCCATCCGTGAAGTGTAATATTAGACATTTTTGTCAACAATCTGATGCGCACGCAACTCTGAAGCCCTCTGATATGGTACGGGCAACGATAAGTCGTGGATTCCTGTTCCAAGTCGTTCGATGCGATGTCTCCGTTGACAGATGAATTATATATTCCCTTTGGCGAATTGATGAGGCCCTCCTCGCCTGAATACTCAAGGCGAGCACACAGTTTGAATACCTAAAATTATCGTTGGTATTTTTGATCATCAGGTCTAAATACCGCCTGATTGTGTCGTTCCATTAATTGGCAAATGAGCTAGAGTGTATATTTTCTGAAATTATCGGCCAAAAAACGATGTATGACGAATAGTGTGGTGACCCCTTATTTTAAAGGATCCTTACGCGGGATAGAATTTCTTCCCTTTGGGGCTGAACGCCCATCAGCGCCCTTTCTATGCCGACCTAGCGAGTTTCCGGTTCCATTTAACCGTACAGAGGCCTTTTTTGAAGGTAACACGATTACATGGTGGAGACGTAGGTTTGTAGGAAACGTCAGTGTCTGCATATCTACTAGGTACGACGGTGGCGACGCATTTATTTGTATAATGGGGGATAATGTTGAAACCTTGCAAGGTCGGCAACATGAGACCAAATTTAGTATTGGTCACTTAAATCTTCGTTCTATCAATACGGGCTTTGATGAGTTTCTAAATTATGCACTCGAATTTGACTTTGATATTTTGGGAGTTTCCGAAACCTGGCTAACACCAGATGATAATAGTTCTAACTTTGAAATTCCTAATTATAATTTTTTTAGAAAAGATCGTGATGGGAGGGGTGGCGGTGTGGGTATTTATGCAAAGAAAAATCTTAAGTTATCTGTAGTCACGTTTCCCAATATATCAAATGAGTTTGAATATATCGGCTTTAAATTTAACTTAAATAAAAAAAATATATTAATCATTAATTTATATAGACCACCATCGACAAATGTCTCTATATTTTTAGACACTCTAGAAGATATTTTAAGTTCGTCGGTGCCTTGTTATAATAGCATTATTTTAATGGGAGATATAAATATAGATTTGTTGAGCCCAACAATACCATCACAAATATTTAAAAGCTTTTTAGAAATTTTTGATCTTCGTCAGTTAATAACAGATCCTACTAGAATAAACATACAGTCAAATACTTCAACCCTTATAGATGTTATTGTAACTAGCAACAATTTAGAATGTGTCAGCTCAGCGTCTACTTGCATATCTAAAACTATCACCGATCATAATCTTGTACACGCCAAATTAAACTTGCCTAAATCGAGAAAAATGGAAAAGGTTATTAAATATCGCGACTATAATAGTATTAATACAACTTTGTTTGAAGTGGAAGCTCAGCAATTAAATTGGCGTAGTATTTATTACATTTCAGATATAAACGAAAAAGTTTCAATTTTAAACCAAAATATTTCATACATGATAAATAAGTACGCTCCTTTAAAATCTAAGGTTTTTAAAGAAAAGCCATTCACTCCTTGGATTACAAGTAATATTAAGTATTTAATCAAATTGAGGGATAAGGCACATAAAAAGTATACAAAACAAAAGAATCCAGCTAATTTATCATATTACAAGCAACTAAGGAATTTTACTAAACATGCAATCAAAAGAGAAAAAATAACATATTTCAAAGAAATGTCAAAAAAAGTGGGAAAAGAATTCTGGGATACTGCCAAAAAACTAAACTTTACAAAAAATAAAAAAAATTCTGTACCTGAAAATTTGAACAAAGCGGAGGAGTTAAATAATTTTTTTTCAAGTTCTATAAATGGTGTTAATTCAACATCTTATGATAAAATAAATTTTTATAATTCAAATAGAATACATAATAATGCATTTTCAATAAATTTAATTAATGTGCAAGATGTTTTAAACATTATAAATAAATTAAGATCAAACGCCATTGGTATGGATGGAATCTCTATTAAAGATCTAAAACTCTGCTTACCCTACTGCTTGTACCCTCTTCTTAATATTCTTAATACCTGTATTTTGGAAAACAAATTCCCAGTTGAATGGAAAAAAGCAATGCTCATTCCTTTGCCTAAAGTACCCTGTCCTAAAGAATATAAAGATATAAGACCGATCAGTATTTTACCATTAATCTCAAAAATTTTAGAGCGTCATATGTTCAATGAAATCAATAGTTATGTTTATAGTTTAAAAATAATTCCTAATTGCCAGTCAGGCTTCAGAAAATCATATAGTACTACTACTAGTCTTATTAGTATTGTTAATGATATAAGGGTTAAAGGGGATCTAAAACAGGTAACATGCTTAACATTGTTAGATTTTAGCAAAGCGTTTGATACGATCGATCATCAACTGCTCCTGGCAAAGTTACACTATTTTGGTTTTTCGAAAAGTACTGTAAATTTTTTGGGCTGCTACCTTAAAGACCGCCTACATTGTGTTCGGACAATCACTGACAATAGCTTTAAATTTTCAAATTTTTTGCCTGTGTCCAAGGGTGTACCGCAGGGTTCAATTTTGGGGCCACTGCTATTTGCTATATACGTTGCAGATATGAATAACTGTCTTCAAGACGCAAAATTGCAGCAGTACGCCGATGACTCCCAAATTTATATTTCATTTAATGTCCCTGAATTGCCTATTGCTCAAGAAAAAATGAACTCAGACTTACAAAGAATTGCCTTATTCGCTGAAACTCATAACCTCAATTTAAATGCATCAAAATCGGCTGCCATTTTTTTTTCTCATAACAAAAACTTGCTTCAAAGATGTGCCGAAAATTTTAAAATAAATATTAACGGGTTTCAAGTGCCGGTATTTGGTGAAAAGCGAAATTTAGGAATAATTTTGGACTCAAATCTGAACTTTGCTCCACATATACAGGCTAAACTTAGAGTTGCTTATGCCCGTTTGAAACAACTTTATCAGTTTAAGCAAGATTTACCATCAAAGACCAAATACTTTCTTTGTAACTCTCTTGTGCTTTCACTATTAGACTATGGAGATATTGTGTATGGCGACTCTATATCGGCCGACTTGTCTAAAAAAATACAAAAATTGCAAAATAGTTGTATGCGCTTCTCATTTAACATTTCTTATAGAGATCACATTACGCCCTACTTAAATTCCAATTTTATTTTAAACATGAAAAATAGAAGAAAATATCATATGTATAATCTAATTTATAGAATAATTCAATCAGGTGAGCCCACTTATTTAAGTGATTTATTTTTTCATTTCAATCATATACATAACACTAGAAATCCACACCTTTTTAGAATACCAGCTCACAAAACATCATATTTTAAAAAATCTTTTCAATGTGTTGGCATACATTTATGGAACAAATTACCAATTTGTATTAAAAATAGTTCTCGACAAAAATTTACTGCTTATATTAAAAAAATGCTGATGGATTCCCAGGCAATATAATATCTATAACTTGGAATTTACCTGGTTTTAGCCGAACTTGCAAGGATAATAATAATAATAATAATAATAATAATAATAATAATTGAATCAATGTCATTAGTTTTGGTATTTATTTCGCCTTTACCCCGTCGCGTCGCCTCCTCTCTTTACCGCTCTCTTTGCCGCTTGCTTTCTCGCTCTTTCTTTCTTTCATTTTTCTGTTTTTAAGTTGCATATATAAAAATGACTTAGTAAGTAATATATATATAAGCGTTAACGGGCTGTACACCACAGGTGAATTCGGTGAGTCCACTTGTGTTATCGGTTCTGTATAATCGCAGTGCAGTCCGATTACCTTATGAACATCTTATTTATTTTTATGTTTAATCGATTTATGTAAGTAATTAATATTGTTTGTATGGTAATAAAAGATTTTGAATTTGAATTTGAATTTGAAAAGTAATATCAACCTTTTTTTCTTATTAATGACCTTTTGTTATCGCTGTTATCGTGAGTTGTCTTTTTGATTAATGAATTTGCTATTAAACGACTGTAGGTCGTTTATTTTCCATATTATTGTAATATATGATTTTGATTAATAAATTTACTGTTAATTCGTTGTTTTTTCTATATCGCATATATTATAGATATATATCATTTTGATCAAAGAATTTCCCTTTAAATGACTGTAGGTCGTTTGCTTTCTATACCGTATATATTATCGTTATTAGTGAATTTACTGTTACACGAATATAGGTCGTTTGCTTTCTATATCGTATATATCATCGTTATTTCTCGTTTCCGTTCACTGATCTTACCGTTTTGCTTATCGAACTTACCGATAAATAGCTGTAGTTTATCTAATATCGTCTATATCTATTTTTGTTTCTTTTCATAATTTCTGTGGAGATACTTATTTTCTTCATTCTTATCTCATATTATCTCGAGTAGAGAAATCGTCTAGTTAATGTCATGGTAATTAATTTATTTATTTTTACTGTAATGGCTGTAAACCTCATGGCAGTAATTTGTTTCACATAACCACTATTTGCAACTTTGATTCTTCGCCTTAATTTTTATTATTATTATCATCAGCAGTATAAAGCGGAAGTCCGATAAGTCTACTGCTATGTATGAACGTTACTCCCCGAGCCAAGCACTCCCGGGTTCACCACAATCAGTCTCCTCTGCAGTAAATATGTTTACGTATATATCATTAACTCCGAGATCAACACCTTTCACGTGAATTTGAATTTATAGGTAATGTACGAACCCCTCACTGACTGCCTTCATGTTACTGTCCAACCGATTTTTGAAGGTATTTTCATTTGGTGCTGTGACAGCTTCCTCAGGAAGAGAGTTCCACCTATACACCACACGATTACACAGAAAGTTCTTACGGGTTAGGGTTGAGTTCTTTTCATTTTTCAGTTTTAGTGTGTGTCCTTTAAGGATGGCATTAGTGTTGAGTGTAAAGAGCGATCCAATGTTAATGTCCTTCGAATAGTGACCATTAAGCATTTTATAGGTTTCGAACAAGTCGCCCCTCTCTCTCCGCCGTTTCAGTGTCGTGAGATTAAGGTATTGTAAGCGTTCTTCATATGGCAAATGTTTCAGCTCAGTTGGTATTTTTGTTACCCTTCTTTGAACCTTCTCTAATTCTCTAATTGTTCGATGTCCTTAACATAGTAAATGGATTCCACACACTGTGCGCATACTCCAATTTAGGTCTTATAAATGTTGTAGAGAGCTTTTTTAGGAATTGTGATGTTCTCGTGGAAAAAGCCCTCTGCCAAAGATATATCAATACTGGAAATGTGTATCTCCTATTTGAGGTTGCTTGAGATAATTACACCCAGATCTTTTTGGTCAGATACTGGTTTAAGCTGCTTCCCGTTGAGATTGTATTTGTGGCACGGATTATTATTTCCTAAGTGAAGAATAGTACATTTGCCTTCATTTAAACTTAGCTGCCAACGGTCAGTCCAGTCTTCTAGATCCTGGATAGCCCAAAGAAATTCGTTACACTGGATATTGGGATTACTGAATATCTTTGTGTCATATGCAAATAGGCGTATATTTGTTCTAGTTTTGGTTTGTAAGTCACTGATATATATGATAAAAAGCAGAGGCCCTGGTACAGACCCCTGCACTACTCCACTATACACCTGCATTGAATTTGATAAACAACCATTTGCCCGCACCTGATAAATTCTGTTTTTTTTTTAATTATTTCTAGCCAGGACAAGAGATTTTCCCTTATGCCATAATGTGCCAACTTCAGAATGAGTCTTTCTATCGGAACTTTGTCGAAGGCTTTCTGGTAGTCCAAATATAAGATATCCACAGGACGCCCTTCATCTAGTTCCTTTGTCCAGCCATCAACACACATAATCAAATTCGATGTTGTCGATCTTTGTGGCAGAAAACCATGCTGCTCTCTCGGAATAACACCACACTCCAACAGTGTGATGTTATTCCGAGAGAGCATACTGGTATCAAACTGAGCTCAATTCGTGTTATAGAGTAATATATTGATTTATTAGATCTATATTAACTGCTTATTGATATATTGGTATTATCGCTGCCATGAGATTAATTTAGATTAGTTTGTTTAATAAATATTGCTTATTTTTGGTATTTTATGACTAACTACGATTAGTAAGGACCTCTAGAATTCAAAGTGTAGTTAAACTATTTCCAAACAGGAATTAGGCAATCTTAACGAGATACAACTCTTCTCTATGGACTTAATTATTGGGGTTGAAAGTGCTTATGTAAGTTTTTCATATTTGAATAAATAGTTAGAATCCATCTAAGGGGTGCTGCAATTTGCATAGTATTCTTATCTAGGGTATGTTTCTACATTTCAATGTGCAAAAATCATTGATATGTTCCTAGTTAAAAATTTAGTGGCACCTTCGCCCAACTGTCTACTCTACGATCTACATCTATACATATTAACACCGCTGAGTGAACCAGGCATGTGGACCGCATGTTAAGTAGTTAACAGATAGTGTTACATAATTGACACCCTACACTTAAGGCTTAGAAATTGTTTGCGTTACATAAACGAAGTCAAGAGGTTTTAAATTTATTTAAATGTACGTTTATTTCAGCTTAATATTTGGAAAACTGAAAAGCTATGAACACTTGCTTGGAGGTGTAGTGAAAAATGAAACGGGGCATATTATTAAAGCAAATGCAATAGAAAACTATTGGTTACTTCTAGTCAATTTTTCGTCAGTAGATATGGACAAAGCTGGTAATATGGCGGGCACGGGAGAGTGGGTAAGTATACATAGAAACGAAGCGTCAATTGGACAATGCTTAACGGATCATATTCTGAAAGAGTGGTTCATGTGCTACCACTTCTAGAACGCCATATTGGTGGGTGTTCGGAGCCTTCCGCATTAGGTGGAAAAGAATGACGTGATGTTTTCATGAAATATAAATAGACTCGAACTAGAGTATATCCTCCCTTGGAACTTTTTGAATATTCAATTTCAATTAATTTTTTTGCTACACTTATCCCATTGTGTATACCCTTTCCTTGATCGTAGTCAAACAATCTAAAAATCCGATGTTTGTGTGTGTATTTTTTTATTCTAAATTATGCAGACTCGTCACTGATGCAGCTGTCGGTGGGAAATATATAATTTTACGCAATGCAGTTGAAGGTCTCGGAGATTTGTTGCCACTCGGCCCCTTGACAAGGCCTCTTCAAGTGCTTAACTTCTGTCTTCAAAAATATTTTCTCCTACAATTCTTCTAAGTCCTGAAGTTCCAAAATCTTATAAAAAATCGATAAATTCGGTAGAAGGCTGATTCGGTACCAGTTGAGAGTGCTGGCCCTACAATGGTAGGGCTTCGGGGCTCGGTTGACTCGTCCGTAAGCTTCATAGAGTCCTTCCTTTCTTCCAGATTGTCGAGAATTCGGATGTCCTGAGATTCTAAAATCCCAGAAAAATTCAATAAATTCGATCTGAGGCTGATTCGATACCAGTTGAGAGTGCTGGTTCTACAATACCTTTTCCTTCGCTTCGGAGCTTCTTTAGCTCGTCTGTAAGCTTCTCAGAGCCCTTCTTTTTTCGAGATTGTCGAAAATTTGGCTGTCCGTAATGGCGAAAAATCTCGGAAAATCTCATAAATTCCTCAGAGATGTTAGGGGTTAAATGGATGAATTGGTAGTCCCGTTAGGATTCCTGAAGAACAGCGATAGCATTTCTCGGCCGGTCCAAAGTGATTTCTTGCTTTTTGCCTTTCCGGTATCTGAACTGCAACTAATTCTAGCGATGCGCTTCAAAGCTGGATATTCCCACCCAACCTAAACCTAAACCAATCGAAGGCGTTAATTATCGCGCGATTGAAAAGTGGGTTGGGCTATCGTCGGTTGAGAATACCGAACCCCCGTTTCTAGAATCAATCAACGTTACACTGCATGCCTTATACATTCTTACGCGGCTTGCATTTTTATCCAGTGGCGTGCTTAAATGCAATTAAGTCTAAAGGACGTTTTTACAACAAGACCTACCATATCACAATTCTCTAAGTGATATCATTTTAGAATTGTAATTTCTGTTGTGATAATTTTAAACTTTCTGTACCTGAAAATATCAGTTTGTGAGATAGAATAAATCTTTTTTCATGAAGCAAAGGTAATTGATCGGTATAACCAATTTGTTGGGGAAACACCCCAACACGTGTATAACTTCGTTTTTCACCGTATAGTTTGGTGATAACACCCTGTATGTATGGAGTATGAATGAACCGTAATTAAACTCAAAATAGATTTATTTAACCCCAGGTAAACAGAAATTTGTGCATTTAAATCAGCATATGTCAGTTCTTCATTACCCCTTAGTCCAAACCTGGATGGTCGATTCCATCATATAAAGCTAAATGTCATTCTGTCAATTCAATCGTGTGCAAGCCTTTTCAATTTAATATATCCGTATCTCCGTCAGTTTTCAGTAAACAGCACATGTCAAAGAAAGAAAGAAGATGCTGTTACCCTCTCAAAACTCCCCACTATCATTAGCTTGGCGCGAGGCGGCCAGCTCGAAGAAAGAAATTAATCTTATGAGTGGACATATTGCCTTGTCCTAGCCCAGTTTAAGGCAATTAATTAGTGTTTCGCTCATTTTGTCAGTTATTTTCGTGTACTAGATCGGTCCCGTCACCGCTCTCTAGCCTATCAAAGTGTACGTTCACACAAGTAACAGCGAAAGTTCTGTTCTCATCTTCGCGCCACCCTTTTAGGCAATTTCTCCATTTGGATGCACAAATATTAGAGAATATTTAGTGTTTTTGTCCACGTTGGACAAAGACATCGTTTAGGAGTTTTTAACGCAATTCTTTAAGGCCAGAAACGACGTAGCGTCTCGTCTTACCTGTTGCTGTGAAGAAGAAGGTAAAAATGGCGCCGGCTGTGGAAAGTTTCTAGGTTGAGCTTGACAAATTGTTCACATTTTAAGATCCTTTAGACAAATAGAGCATTATGTAAAAATCCACCTCTCCTATTGGTCGATCCACATGGCCCTCCGCTCGCTTTGGTCGTTACGGGGGCTAAAGAAAAGGAAACTAACCAGGTGCTAACCCAAAACATACCCAAAATCAAGAAAAAAACTGTTTAGAAACATAATCTTAAAAATAAATTAAAAACAACGTGGTTTGAAACCGGGCCATCCAGGTGAGACCCAGCCATCTAAACCTCTCAACCACGAGAGCTCTTGCCACAAGTGCATCACGAAGACATATCGTAATACGAGATGGATCGACCAATATGAGAGGACGATTTTTACATAGTGCTCTATTTGTGTTAGGATCTTAAAATGCAAATTATTCATGTACGAAAGACGAAGGTCTAACCAAAGGCTTGGTCAGATTCCTGTCCAAGCAAGTTAAATCGAGAGCATTGGAGATTAAGGTATTCTGTGAGAAAGAAAGGTGCTATATTGAAAACATAAAAGTTTATTTCAAGACAAACGTTTCATTTTCAAATTGAATAATCAAGACCTTTTGTAGTTATTTATAAATAAGTAATCTGTGGATATTTAGTGTCTATGTGTGAATGAACGAATGCTTGAAATTAGTCTAAGAATTGTATATGTATATTTTTCGTATCAAATGCAAGTGCATAATTATATTATTAAAGGATTTAATAACTAACCTACTTACCGAATTTCAATTCACAACGTATGTTTAAAACCCTCACCACCCTATCTTAATACAGTCCACTTAATTTGCTTGTGGTCAATTAGACAGTTAATTAGCAACCTAAACCTTTATGGCTTAAAGCAATTAATAAAATTAGTTTGTTTGTATCGACCACAATTAATTATTAAATCGTTTATGACCACAAAGGAAGGGATGGTAATTCACTTTTTAATTGACCACTTTAGTTAGCAAACTCTATTAAAATAGGTAGGTGGGATTTCATTCATAGGGTGTGAATTTAAACATGTATTTATTTATTAACACGCTACTGAAGTGAAACTTCTTCAAACACACAAGCATCCCAGGAAAGGGGTTAAGAAATTGGTTTAATAGTATTATTTGTACACTATCAATTGATTTTTTTTTTAATTTATTATTACCATTATACATTACAGTTTTCGTCAGTCATTCTTCAAACGTGAAACAATAGGTTTATGATAGCTAAAATATGAAGTATAAATTATACCGCTACATGGACTTGAAGCCTTTGTTTACGATTTTTGAATGTCTAATATTTCATTTCACGCATGGCCCTCCGCTCGCTTCTCTCGCTCCGGGAGCACAACTAAGCGAAATTAACCCATACTAACCCAAAGCATGCCCAAAATCAAGAAAAAAACATGTTTATAAATATTTGCATATTCGACTGACGCCTGCGCACTCATCAGAATGGTTTGAAACCCCTGATCGCTAGAGACAAATCATACTCAGTGCCTAAAATTTTTCAACCGCCCTTTTAACTTCTTCCATCGGCACCAACGGGAGAGACGCTACAGCGTCTACGTCTTGAGCAAATACATCCAAAACGCCCAAAAGGGTCCCTAATTCAGATTGAAAGAGGGGAACATAGAGTACACGCATAGAAACGCGCGTCCGGCGCAAGCGATCTCCACTACTAATTCGACCACGTAACGTTGCATGTTTTCGTTAATGTTTCGCAAATCGCATGAAACCAACTTACCCTACCGTGCGTAAAGCAGTTTCACTTCAAAATGTGTTCTAACTACTTTCATACATTCATCCGCTCACACATAAAACTAAATACGTAAAATCAGGTTAACTACTAGTAAATCTCTAACAAAAATTCTTGATTATCTTTAATTAACACCAACTCTTTTCCTTGCTGAATTTAATAAAACTTTCCTTTATTTCAATTATCCGCTTCTCCGTTCACACTTAATACCTTGCTACGTTGCTTCTTCTGCAATTCTCTCAAATCAACTTCACCAGGGATTTCAAAACTTGATTCTAGTCTTGATTCTTTTCCAATATATATTGTAACTTCTTCCATCGGCAACAACGGGAGAGGCGCTACAGCTTCTACGTCTTGAGAAAATGCATATAAAACGCCCAAAAGAGTCCCTAATCCAGATTGAAAAAGGGGGAATATAGAGTACACGAAATATTTCCTAAATATCTGTGCAAAAAAGGAGAAAACGGCCTAATATCTGCTCTGAGAGAAGCAGATGTTAACTAGTTGAATGCTCGTACTGTACTTCATCAACCTTCAAATAAACTTAAATTTTTCCTACCGGTCAGGGAGATTAGAGCGAGAATTGCGCGGACGCGGAATGCATTTGAGACGGTAGAAAAATGTTCTTTCTTTATTTGACATATGTTGTTTACATAACATTGACGGAGACAAAGATATATTAAATTTAAACAATTAAAAACGTTTTCCTTGACGTAGAGTGACAACTAGCTATATGTCCAGCGATTGTTTTTTATATAATGGAACCTAAAGACAATCCGGGTTCGGACTAAGGAGTAACTGAAGTAGGAAGTACGATGCTTTCAATGCACAAATTGCTGTTTACCTGGGGTGAAATAAATCTATTCGGTTTTTAATTATGGCTCAATCACACTACGAACATACAGGATGTTATCACCAAACTATACAGTGAAAAACGATAACTTAATACACTTG
>JAEQML010046922.1:0-58763 GCA_016904865.1 Pissodes strobi
CTGCTTCTTGAGAACACTCGAACAATTTCACAAAAATTGAATTTTGAAATTTGCAAAGGACATATTTTTAAGTTCTGATTTTATTCAGAAAAACTCAATTCTATGTAAAAAATGCTACTTATTGAGAAAACTCAAAAACAATAAGTGTCACAAAAATTAAATTTTAAAACATGCAAAGAAAACTTTTTTAATTTCTGATTCTATGCAAAAAATTATTATCTGTAAGCAGTTCTGAGAAAACTCGGAAACTGTCACAAAAATTGAATTTTGAAACTTCCAAAGGATATTTTTTTTATTTTCTGATTTTATACAAAAAAACTTCTTCTTCTTCTGCTTCTTGAGAAAACTGGAAAACGATATCACTCTGACAAAAATTTAATTTTGAAACTTGCGAAGGATATTTTTTTAATTTCTGATTTATTTCAAAAAAACTTTATTCTATGTAAAAATAATGCTTATTGAAAAAACTGGAAAACTATATAACTGACAATAATTGAATTTTGAAACTTGCGAAGAATATTTTTTTAATTTCTGATGTTATGTAAAAAAAATATTCTTTTAAACAATCTTACTTCTTGAGAAAACTTGAAAACTATAACTGCCACAAAAATTTAATTTTTAGACTCGAAAGACATTTTTATGTTAATTTCTGATTTTATGCAAAAATCTTATTCCTTGTAAAAAGTTCTTGAGAAAACTTGAAAACTATAACTGTCACAAAAATTGAATTTTGAAACTTGCTGAGGCCATTTTTTTAATTCTTGATTTTATGCAATAAACTTATTCTGTGTAAAAAAATCTGCTTCTTGAAAAAGCTCGAAAAATATAACTGTCACCACAATTTTATTTTGAAACTTGCAAAGGACATTTTTTTAAATTTCGGATTTTATGCGTGTGTGGAGGGGGGAATTATATCCCCCACCTCCACGGATACACAAAATTTTTTAAAAAATGAGAAAAAATTGACAAAAAAACGTACAAAATTGTTCGGAAGGTTAATAAAAGTATTATGAAACGAAATCAGAAAAAAATTAATACAAAAAACAAAAAAGTTAATAAAAATATTATAAAACCAAATAAGGAAAAAAAGTTAATAAAAAAAAGAAAAAATTGTTCGAAAAGTTAATAAAAGTAATATAAAACGAAATGAAGATAAAAAATAATAACAAAAAGAGTTAGAAACGTGGTTTTCGGCGAAAAAAAGTTGGAAAAAAAGGAAAAAAAGGTATCTAAACCGGGGGCAAAAGTTGAGGAAAAAAGCTTTAAAAAAATAAAACTCAATTCCTAATATCTCTTTCAGCAGTTTTACTTCAGCTGTGTCCTTATAAAGGTGAGGTACATATTTTTTTCTTCAATTCCTGATTTTATGCAAAAAATTTATTCTTTTTAAGAAGTTCAGCTTCTTGAGAAATCTCGTAAACAACAGTCACTAAAATTGATTTTTTTTTTAAACTTGCAAATGACATTTTTTTTAATTTCTGATTTTGTGCATTTAATTATCTATTTTTTGTAAAAAGTCCTGCTTTTAGAGAAAACTCGAAAATTTAAATTAATTTTGATTTTTAGACTTGTTTTAATTTAAAATTAGGCACATCCTCTAAAATATGTCCGAAATTTGTCAGGCAACGTACTTTTTATAAAGAATAATGCTATTGTTGGGACCTCCTGTAACCATATTAATGTGGTTTCCAGGTTTTTTGCGTAAAATCGATATTAAAAATGTTTTCACTTTTTGCAACTGGTGTATAAACTTGAGTTATTTGATGCCACAAATTGAGGCATTCACTGAAAAATGTTGGGTATAAATATTGAACACGTAACACTTGCTTAAATGTTTCAGCATTAGTAAAGTGATTAAAACTTCGTACATTCTACTTACCTAAAAGAAATCTAACGGAGATAAATCTGGCGATTGCGGGGATCATTCAGTAGCATTCTGAAGCATCTCATGCAAATACTGTTGAAGAAGTGCATATAAAGCTACGTCCTGTTGGACGGCTTACGTATGAAACTCTTGATTCGCTAATAGTGACTTTTTACGCTGAAATTAAAGTTGCTTGGGAGATAATTTAAGCTTTTTCTCAAAAGAATTCCACACGTTTAACTGCATTTTTTTTTGATGGTTGGTATAAATAAATGTTGAAATAATTTTGAGCGCTAGATGCTTATTCGTCCTTGTTATTGTATTCCTATACATTTTCCTCTGTTTGAAGATCTTGAATTATTCGCTTCATCGCTCAGTCCGATCATCTTTTTCAGCTAAAATATTCTTTATTAAAAGCGTTTTGTTTTAGTGACCTGACCGTGATGAGCTATGTCTACATGCATGCAAGTTTAAAAGCTTCAAAATATACTTTCTCGAGATTTTAGACAACAATGCGAATATGCAAATGAACTGTTTTAGAATCTGGCTAATTGTGTGAGTTGAATATTCAACGATCTGCATTATTAGTTATTTGTAACACATTTTGGCGGTGCCTTTTTAAATCTTCTCGGAAACGCTATCACAATAGCTCGATCGATGACGTTACACTTTTTCTTTTTTGATTCTCAAAATTAAATTTGATCATTGAAAACACCATACCGCAAAATTGAAGGGTTTTTCCACTCATTCGTGTTACGCTAAATATTTGTATTAGATGGGGACGTGTTTTGCATAGTACTAAAGTTTTTGAAGATAATTTTGGGTAAGCTTTTTTTTTGGTAGGGTGAAGAAATACGTTTACGCACCCCTACCTCTCCTGAAGTAGGGATAGATGCCTCTGGGTGCAACAATGGTTACAGGTATGTTACCTTAAGAACCACTATCTCTTATGGTATACACAATTCATTGACACTCGGGGTGTCCCCTCTGTAACCTAGGTACCTCGTTTATCTTGATTTTTATCTGCGATTTGTAGCCTCTCTTTTGTTTGTTCGCCAGTTGATGCTAGTGCGTCCTATCACTAGGTCTCGGTCCGTATTCTTGGTCGGAGTAGGCATCCTGCCTCGGCTTGTTTCTGGTTTGGTACTACTGCCTCCTGAGGCCATTCCTAGGTCTCGGGTAATATACCCTGCGCCTACGCGCCTCCACTGCCGGGTCGTAGTTGACAAGTTCTTTCAACTCTTGGTTGGGATATTCTGCTGCCTGGAAATTATTCTCAATTCTTGTTCCTAATGCTTCTCTAAAAGTGGTCCATTTTAGGTACCTGTGTAGGTCAGTGTTGCGTATGAACCATGGAGCTACAACCGCATTCCTGACCAGGATGTTTTTAGCGCTTGCAAGTTTGTTTAAATATATTTTTGCTATATATTTCCAAATTGTTAGTTGCGATCTTGCAATTGCCTTTATCATTGTTAGTTTAGCCTTTAGCTACATTTTACTATGCCTTCCAATTAGCGGATACAGCATACCCGTAGCCTTCTTTGTCTTCTGTATTGATTTTGTTACTTGTCCTCTCCATGTAAGTCCTACATCTATATGTAACCCGAGATATTTACCCTCGGATGTCCATGGTATAGGTATTGTCTATCTCAACTTGCATGACATGCAAGTGCCTTTTGAACTAGCATGACCTGTGTTTTCTCCGTGTTAATTTTTATTCTCCATTTATGGCACCACTCCACGAGTTTTGTTGTTGTACCTAGCAGTCCTATATTCCTATGTTTGCACAGGATTGCAGTGTCATCCGCATATTGGGCTGGTATAATGTTTCTGTTGTTCAGTGGAATGTCAGATAAATATACCCCTGTTTCTACATTCTTTGGCAGTGATATTTTGCTGTTGATTTTTATCATAAACGTTCTATTGCTTAGATAGCTACAAATTAATCTGCAATACTTTCGATTGTATCCTCTCATTATCATTTTGTATACCAGCCATAATGCCACATCTTATCAAAGGCCCTTTCGTAATCCAATAAGATGGCTCCCGTAATTTTCTTATTATTAAATCCTGTGGTCACATGTTCTACTATCCTCAGGATTTGCTGCTCTGTGGAGTGTCCATTTCTAAAATCAAACTGAAAGCCCGGAATTACTTACAAGTTCTCAGTTTGGCTCATAAGTATTTTCTTTATTGTTCTCTCTACAACCTTCTCGTCTTATTTTTTCCTGGTTTTTTCAGCATAGTTGCATATGCTCTGTTCCGCGCACTGCGAAAATGCTCGAATTTGATGACCGCATTTGCTATGTTTGCCACTCCTTCATATGCTTTCCTTGGTAATTTGGGTTGGCCAAAGACCTCCTTTTGGGATTTTTTAAAGCAATTCTTCGAAGTCAGAAACGATAGCATCCCCTTTGAAAAATGGAACATAAAATGGCGGAAGGCGGACTGACATTCCTGGTCGAATTCCTGTAAAGCAAGGCAGGTAAAGCAGTCAAAGTGAAAAGGTATGCTGTATGAAAGTTGCTAAGTTGGAGAACGAAGTATTAAAATAAGAATGATAAAAACTAATTTTTGAATTAAACAATCAAGACTCTTCAGTAGAGATTTCTAATTAAGAAACCTTTTGTAATATTAGTTTTATACTTGAACGAATGATGAATGATTGAAAATTTTAGTCTAAGAATTGTATATATATAATTTCTATTTAACATAGAAAACACTGTTTATTTATCTCCATTATATTGAAATGCAACTTACATCTGCATTATTAAATTATATCAATACCGAATACATGTGTCAATTTGTCTCACCACCCTATATTATGCTGTCCATTAAAAGTGGTTAATTAAGATACCACACCCGTCTTTATGGTTTTAAGCAATAAGCAATAATAAAAGCACTTGTGTATCCCGACCATAAATTTGATCCAGTCGAGCCGGATGATTAAATTCTTTCTTTCAAGGTCCTTCGAAAAATATTGAATTGAAACATGTAAAAAGGGATATAAAATATTTGATTTGTTGTCATATTGATGTAGTTAGTTATTGTTTACTGTAAATTGAATTAGGTATTTACTGTAACTCTTTGTCGCACCATTTTGTTGTAAATTGATGGACTTACTGCAACCAGCAGGACTCTAGATACTACCAGGGCTGCTCAAAAAGTGAAAGACTTTCGTGGTAAGTGATACGAAACTCTGTAATTGACTGTTAATAAAAACTTGTGTACAGTGTTTATTTCCTCATTGATATATTGTTATATATGCACTGTTTATATCTGTTTTTATGTTGTGTTGATATATTGCATTTATATTGATATTTGTATATTTTTTTGTACTGTGTGTTTTTAAAAATATTTCATAATGACTTACGAACAGTTAAAAGCTCAACGAACCAGTGTCAAGGGTGCAATCACACGAATAAATAAGTGGATGCAAGCAAATGCAGACAAAGAAAATGAAATCAAACATTTTGTTTTAAAATACAATGGATTAGAACTTGCCTTCAGTAAGTATAATCAAATTCAGGACTCGATTGAATGTATATCTGGTTATGAAACGCTTGACACTGAAGTTCGTTAGGATGTGGAACAAACTTGCTGTGATTTATTAGTTCGCATACAAAAATGTATTGATAAGTTAACTCCACCCACTCAAGTTGTTCCGAATTCTCAATTTGTGGTTCAGCAAAGCCCCTCTCCCCCTCCTGTAAGATTACCAGTGATAAAGATCAATCCTTTTAATGGTAAAATATCTGAATGGAACTCTTTCATTCAATTGTTTGATACATTAATTACAGACAATACCTCACTAAATGACATACAAAAATGTATGTACTTAAAGACATTTTTGAGAGACGAACCCCTAAAGATAATTGAAAGCTTACTCGCAACGAATGATAACTTTGAAGTTGCAATTAACTTATTAAAAGAGAGGTACGAGAATAAATTGTCAGTAATTAATGCTCATTTCATCTCGCTATTAGTAAACAATAACTAACTACATCAATATAAAAAGTTAAGCTTGTTTGATAAGCAGAAAGTTGTAGAAACTAAAAAACTTTGCTTTAACTGTCTCGGTACTAGTCAATCGACAAGTAAATGTACCTCTACTCGAAGATGTTTTTTGTGTGCTCAGAAACATCATACTCTTTTGCACAACTCTCAAGTACACACACCACCATATGGTTTCAATGGCCATAATTCTCCCTCATTTCAAGACAATGTTTTTGATAATCAAAACTCAGCAGCCCATGCTACTCCAAGTGATCAGCCTATAGATAGGCACTCTCGACAGAAGTCAGTCATGTCTCTTTCAAGAGCATGATACCCTGCCTCCTCAAAATAGAGGACCCCCTCAACTACTTCAAGATAGGTGTTTCTCTCAGAATAGAGACGCTCAGATGCCTCCGAACAGAGTCCCCCTCAAATATCTCAGAATAGAGATTCCTCTCAGATACCTCAAAATAGAGGCCCTCGTTTTAATGTAAGTGCAAAAAGTCAGTTACAGGATACACATTCATTAAACTTATCCACTCTCTCGAATAATAATTCTCATGTGTTGTTAGCTACAGCCCGTGTCACTCTGTTGGGTGCTAATGGACGCCCTGTTCAAGCAAAAGTTCTCTTAGATTCTGCAAGTCAGAACTCCTCTGTAACCAATCAGCTCGTAGAGAAGTTAAACTACGTTCCCTACAACAAATCACTTTATATAAGTGGAATCTCTCAAAGCAGTATGAAGTCGAATAAGATGGTTGATTTTAGGTTATACTCTAATGTGTATCATAACAGAAGTTTTAAGCTGACTTGCGCTTTATTTGGCAACATAACTTGCAAACTTCCGCAAGTCCCAATTGATCGAGATAAAATCGATATCCCCAGTCTGTTTAGGTTAAGTGACCCCTATTATGCTTCCCCATCAGACATCGATATGTTGATCGGTGCTGATCTCTATTATGATTTGATGTTAAATGGTGTCTATAGTTTAGGTAAGAACCTCCCTGTCTTGCAAAATACTCATTTAGGATGGGTTATTGCAGGAAACGCTCCTGTTTTCAATCCTCGTTTGAACAATAGTTCAACTCATGTTAGTGTATATAGCCCTGCACGTAGAGACGTGTACGGTGGTGTATGTTTGAATAATAGTTCAACTCCTCCTCTCAGTTTTGATAATCCTGCACATAGAGATGTGTACGGTGATGTATGTGTGAACAATCGTTCAATTCCTCTTAGTGTTAACAACCCTGCACGTGGAGACGTGTACGGCGATGTTCCTATGTTTGTTCAATCCTCTGAACAACACTCTCTCAATAATTTAGTTAATTCACCCCTCATGTCACCTGTTGAGCATAAAAAGTTGTATGACTCTTTCTCTAGTGTTAGAAAACGGAATCACCGTTTGTATCATAAGCAAGTGTTGCCCTCGTTTGCCCGAGTATGACAATACTCAATGATTGATGATTTAATGTACCTAATTGAGATTATGTTGAATGTTGTACTTCGCGAAGTGCCCTCTCTATTAACGCGCTTTCTTTCAGCTTGTTTTTAGAACTCTGCGTGTAATGCGTGTTAGATTTCTGCGTGTCTCGATAAGCCAAGGTGGTGTTGCCGTCATTTCGTTCAATACTTAAAGAAGTATTCTCTTGTTTATATGTTAGTAAACCCAAGGCGGTGTTGCTGTCGTTCCCTTTTATACTTAAAGAAGTATTACTTGTTTGTGTTTCTTAATAGAATAAACCCCCAGGCGGTGTTGCCGTCGTACTTTTTAACTCTTATAGAATTATTCCTTTGTTTTTATTCTGTAAATAGGTGGTATTTATTTCTTAGTTGGAGGTCTTACTCTCTCTTTCTTGTTAATGAAGATGGGATCTTCATGGCGTGGGAATATGTTGGGGAAACACCCCAACACGTGTAGAAACTATCGTTTTTCACCGTATAGTTCGGTGAGAACACCCTGTATGTATGTAGAGTGAATGAGCCATAATTAAACACAAAATAGATTTGTTTCACCCCGGGTACAACCCAATTTGTACATTTAAATCAGCAAATGTCAAGTTCTTTAATGCCCCTTAGTCCAACCCTAGACGGACGATCCCTTAATTCGAACCTGTACAGCAGTGCTGTCAATATCACAGATTACAATAGAGCCAACTTTCACTAGTAATGGAAAACGTTTGTAATCGTTTTAAAGTCAATGTTTTTTTGTCTCCGTCAGCCTTGTGAACAATCAGTCTATCAAATAAAGAAAGAAAACAGCTTCAACCCTTGTAATCTCAAATGAATTCGGCAAAGCGCCAACCCCCCACTTTTTATTTGGTCTGAGGAGGCAACCAGCTCGAAGACAAATTCAAGTCAGTGCTCTGCAAACACTCCACGTTGCTGGATCGGTCGTGCCACCGAGCTCTAGCAAGTGCCTCTTCGCGCCAAAAGGTCAAATTCCTTTTTGGGCAATTTCTCTTGTATGCACAAATATTAGAGAATATTTCGTGCACCTCAGTTATCTTTGTCCAAGGTTGGACAAAGACCTCCTTTTGAGCTTTTTTAAAGCAATTCTTCGAAGTCAGAAACGATAGCATCCCCGTTCCCGTTGGAACATAAAATGGCGGAAGGCAGACTGACATTCCTGGTCGAATTCCTGTAAAGCAAGGCAGGTAAAGCAGTCAAAGTGGAAAGGTATGCTGTGTGAAAGTTGCTAAGTTGGAGAACGAAGTATTAAAATAAGAAAGATAAAAACTAATTTTTAAATCAAACAATCAAGACTCTTGAGTAGACATTTCTGATTAAGAAACCTTTTGTAATATTAGTTTTATACTTGAACGAATGATGAATGATTGAAAGTTTTAGTCTAAGAATTGTACATATATAATTTCTATTTAACATAGAAAACACTGTTTATTTATCTCCATTATATTTAAATGCAATTTACACCTGCATTATTAAATTTTATCAATACCGAATACATGTTTCAATTTATCTCACCGCCCTATATTATACTGTCCATTAAAAGTGGTTAATTAAGATACCACACCCGTCTTTATAGTTTTAAGCAATAAGCAATATAAAAGCACTTGTTTATCCCGACCAACCACTTTGGATGACGTCACGAGTAAAGCAGGACGCCCACAGAATCGGCACAGACCGGCTCGGCACGGACAGCACTGTCGGCATTCGTTATTAAACGAGATGCCGTTCCGCGCTGGTCCGATTAAATGGGCGCTGCCTCGGTTAATAACGTACATAGCAACTTATGCCGGCCGTGCTGGCCGGTCTGTGCCGATTCAGTGGGCGTCCTGCTTTAGCCGTCAGGCCTAGTTGTAGGAGGTAATGGCTTGGCGCGTTCCTCGGTTACACACAGCACCGGCTGACCGTTCTTGCCGGGTAAGCAATGTTAGATTAGATTTAAAGACCTTTTGCAATCTGACAAAACAACAAATTCAGGTGGGCTACCAGCCAAATAAAAGATGAGTTTCTTGTTCTGTAACTGTACTGTAGAACCGTATACTTCAATAAACAAACTTGATAGTTATTGTAGAATGGTACTGAAAAAAGGAAAGAATACAGCTCGGTAGCAGTAGACAAAATTAAAAAAAAAACAGAAACACTTCAACTAATGTATAACGAAAAAACATTTAATATTAGAAAAAAGCAAACAAAACAAATAAGACTACCACTACAAAATATCATTAAGATCTATTCAACTTGTATAAGTAAAAGAACTAGAGACGACCAATATAATATAAAAACGTTAATGGAATACTCTACAGAACTGCTGCTCTTATTTTTCCATATACTCGTAAGTTACCAAAAAGTTAGAATACTTTTTACAATAATAGAGGACATACCTTACATATAAATCTTCTAAAGTACGATGTATTTTTTATATTTTTTTAGAAGAAACTCACGAAATAAGGAAAAACAATCATGTTAAAATAATAATTATTATTATTACAACAATTATCAAGTCTGTCAATTATTATTGTAATAAAATATTATTACATATTGATACTATAAATAAGGGGGTGTATACTATTTATACAGGCACCCAAGCTGTTTGATATCTAATGAACACCACATATCACAAAAAACAAAAATATTTCATAAAATAAACGCAAAAATTTTATGATTATTAACACATTTTATATTTTTAAATAAATGCACCTCCACATGCCCAAACCCGAAAAGTTGGAGATTTTAATAAAACTGGTTTACATAACACCGGAAGTACCATATGTTTGCAAAGCTACGTATGCAATAATTGTAGGCTCGAACATATATCCAAACAAGAAAAGATAAGTAATACATCAGCTGTTTTCGATTCGCTTGGTTCTGCCTTCGAGGCTAACGAAAACCAAGTGAACCGTGTTGGCAGAAGTTTCAAGTTTTCGTTTTCTGTTGGGAATTATTTGGTTGTGTCGATTTTCCATGATTCACATGGCGCCATGTTAAAACCAAAATTATGTCTATTCCAAACGAATCGGCTCTCAATCCTAAGGTACTGATATTCAGGCAAAAATTACAATTAAAAGAGAACTGTCATGAAAATTTCAGTTCACTGAGGCTAGGAAGACTAAGAATGGGAAAACAGTAGGGGAAGCTGCCCCATCGTCAGACAGTTCCCAATATCGGTCAGTTACGATTTAACCACTGCCGTGCCTAATGGCAACATAGCTCTATAAATGTCGGTGCGAGACGTCGATCCATATGGTCACCTGTTTCGCGCCAGTTGGAAGTTATTTGGATTTTTCTGTGTGAATAGGTGTTTTCTTTTACATCGCATAAGGTTTACATCAGTTTTTGACGTAATAGCGGTAAGTTGTTGATATGATTGTTGATGACACAACGTTTTATAAGGTGAGGGACTAAATACGGCCGACAAACCAATTGAATAATATGTAGGTTATAAAAAATATCCTGTTTTCCTAACACCTTGTATCGGACATTGCTTCTCTCCCCAGTACCGGACACAAAATAATAGTTTCTGTGAGGAACCCTTTCCATTACTATTATTTATTTATTTCAGAAATAGTAGAATGGCTGACAAAAAGAAAGGAAAGTGGGATGATTTAAGCATGAAAAGGGCTGTCGACAGTGTACTATTCGGAAAATCCAGTATCAGAGTTGCAGCTTTTCACTTTTCGCTCCCTAAAAGCTGTTTAGGTGATCGCGTTAATGCCCTTTGACGATGAAATACTGTTCAGATGAAATTGAAGATCCAGCTTTATCAACTTTATTAATTTTAGGCAACCATGTGTCCCATCCCTCTCTAGCAGCAGCACTATATTGTAGAGAACATCACATCATTCTACTCTCTTCTACTTCTTGCTAGCCATAAGCTCCATCCATTAGACAAAAGCTTTTTTGGGCCTCTTAAAACGGCCTATTCTGCAGAGGCGGACAAATGGATGACGACCAATTCTGGAAAAGTAATAAACCAAGGACAAGTAGCCAAACTCTTTGGAGTGGGGTACTCAAAAGTAGCAACTATATCAATCGCCCAAAATGGCTTCAAAAGCACAGGAACTTTTCCATACGAAGGCGACATTTTTACTGAGGAAGATTTTAGGCCATCAGAAGTAGCAGACAAAGCGTTGCTTCCATCTCAGACTGACATGTCAGATGAAAGTGATGATAATCAACCTTTAATGTTTATACAACAAAAATTATCCACTAATAAAAACAAATTGGAAATAAAAGACAATAATTTTAAAACCGATGAACCAATAGTTCCGCAAGCTTCACCAAGCATCTTTGGTTCTGACTCCTTTCCATTAAAAAATCTCCATCGACAGTTTTACTCTCACCTTCACAGCTTTGTCCTCTTCCTAAAGCACCCATTGAGAAACAAACACGAAAAAGACGTTCTCAAAAATCAGAGCTCATGACACAATCCTCTTTTAAAACTACCTTACTGGAAAAGGACCAAATATTTGAAAATCTGCCCAAAGTGAAGAAAAAGGTATTAGCTAATTCAAATGGAAATAAAGGAAAGAAAATACTTGTGACGCAAAACAAAAATGAGACTATGATCTGTTGCCCAAACTGTAACAAGGCTGAGGCTGGAGACGACTGGATATTATGTAGCCAATGCAGCCTGTGGTGGCATGAGCACTGTTCTAGATACGATAAACTGCGTTGTACTGTATCTTAGTATGCGTGATTGTTTTATATTTCCAGAGTTCAAATGTGTTGATTATATTTTTTTAATACATTAAAATGTACTAACTGCGTGCTCTTACTCGATATTCCCCTATGCAGAAATATTCGTTCACTGTTAGCCGAATTTTTAACTGCGATAAAACATTGTGTGGAACATTCGTTTTGTTCATAAAAGGCAAAAATCTAGTTAGTAAGCTTACTTTGGGCGAACGAGGCAAGAATATAACTCTAATGCTTTGCATCTGGCAGCTTGCTGCTGGAGATCAATTTACTCCACCTGTTTTTGTATTCCCGCGAGAGCGATAGGATGTAAAACTAACACACTCCATTCGGAAGCATCTTTGACACTCATCCAAGTGGATGCATACCAGTCCCAGGATTTTTAAAATGGATGAAAACGTTCTTTTGATATTAGATGGTCATAAAGATTTAAATGTTATTTTATTTGCGAAAGAACACCACGTCCAGATGCTAAGTTTACCTCCTCACACAACTCACAAACTCCAGCTTTTGGATCGAGTTATTATGAAACCTTTTAAAAGAGCTTATAATGGCAGCATGTGAGGTTTGGATGAGCAAATATAGAAAACAAGGGCTGAAAATCACTGTTCAAAAAATAGGAGGATTGGTCGGGAATGCATTAATTTGCAGAATGGCATTAGCTCAGTCAATGCACAGGGATATATCCTCTTAACCAGAATATTTTTACAGTTCTAGATTTTCTTCTTGCATCAAACGCTAGAGCAGAAGTAGATTTAGAAAATCACAACGAAATTCATACTCAATCTCTTGTACCCCGTCATTTCTTTTTAAATTCTAACTTAGGCTCTGGGACAACCGAAGAGCTGGCGGACAGCTTATTTGCTGTGAATGACTCATCATCATCTACGACTTTAACAAATGTCATTTCTTCAGTAGACTCAATGCTCTTAACATTTAGAGCTTTCCAAGATGCTATTTCAGATTTCGCCAATTGCTAGCGATCTGGAAAGAAAATTAACTGCATACAAAAAAATTAGGGGAGACCGGGGCAAAATGATCTCCTAGGGCATAACGATCCTTTCATACGATTTTTTCAAGTAAACAAGTTTATCTGCGTGGGCAAAATGATCCATTATGCACCCGAGTAGAACGGTCCTGAATCATTTTACCCCACGCTTTTATTGGATAAGTCCAGCCCAGAATGGCGTTGAAGCGGCTTATTAAAAAGAAAAGGGCTGCTGGTGTACTTCCTAAGCAACTAAAAAAGCTTGGATCCATCCATTGTGTATTTACGGAAGATCAGGAAGCTGAATTGTTGAAGTACATATTTGATATGGAAACGCGGATGTACGGATTAAGCCCACGTGGTGTTCGATGTCTAGCCATTCAATTGGCGAAAAAAAAAACAATATTAAACATCCGTTTTCGAAAACCAGTAAAGCCGCTGGGAAAGACTGGTTTGCCCAATTTAGGAAAAGGCATCCAGTTATCTTTAAGGAGTCCAGAATCGACTTCCATAGCAAGGGCCCGCGGTTTCAACAAAGTGGTCGTTAACACATTCTTCGATCTTCTAAAATCCGAATCGGTTGACAAAACACTTCCAGCGCATCGTATATTCAACGTCGACGAGACTTCGATAAGTACAGTTCCTGGCCATAACTCTAAAATAGTTGCAATGAGAGGTAGAAAGCAAGTTTCAAGAACAACATCTGCCGATCGTGGAATGTCGACCACTGTTGTAATTTGCACTTGTGCTGGTGGAAATTATATTCCGCCGTTGTTCATTTTTTCACGCAAGAGAATGAAGGAGGAATTAAAAGATGGGGTTCCCCCAGGATCAATATTCTCCTGCAATGCTAATGGTTGGATGATACTAGGTTTTTCGTTTTGGGTTAGAGCACTTGAAATCACGCAAAACCTACCAAAGAAGATCCCACTCTACTAGTTTCATACCTCCCACAGACTTCAGCCCTTGGATGTGGGAGTTATGTACCCTCTTAACCAATATCTCGATCGAGCTTTAGAAAACTGGATAAACAACAACTCTGGGCGTACTGCCTATGTCTTTCAAATCAGTAAACTATTTTGTGAAGCATATTTAAAAGGTTGCACACCTGAGAATGCGCTAAATGCGTTTAAGAAAGCGGGTATCGTCTCATTTGACAGACATATCTTCTCAGATATCGACTTTGCACCCGCTGATGTTTCCGTAGAAGCTCCTCCCGATCTGTCCCTTACACATCCAGAAGAAAACGACCAAGATTTAGAAGCAACTAGTCCTGAGCATAACAAAGAACCTATCCCTGGAACTAGCAAAGACTCGAATTCAGATAACAGCCAATGTTCCCATATTGACACTAGCGAGAACGTATCATTGGACAATTCTTTTTTAAAAATAAAAGCAGTTGATATTCGGCCTTTAGCAAAAGCGACAATTTTAAGAAAAAAATACAAACAGAAAGAAGGTAAAGACCGTCGTATTAACCAGTAGCACTTATAAAAATGAGCTAGACCAAAAGGTTGAAAAGAAAAAAGATGTTGAAAGAAAAAATCTGAGAAAAAGGTGAAAAATAGGAAACCGGCGCACATGGAATGATAAAGATACGGTGAGCTTAAAAGGGAAGACAATCCTTAAAAAGAAATCTGAGAAAAACAAGGACGAATCGAGTTAGAGTTCTGAGTCGGAAAGCGATCCAGAGTGTTTGATTTGTGGTGAATCGTACAGCAAATCTGTAAGCGGAGAGGGATGGATTAAATGCAGTGGATGTCTTCAATGGGCACACAAAGCATGTTCAGGGGTGGAAGAAGGTGAAGATGATTTCATTTGCGATTTCTGCAGGTACAAGCCTTTGGCAAAGAAAGTGTGTGTGTGTGTGTGTGTGTGTGTGATATGAAAAATGGCTCTGATCTTGCGACCAACTTGCCAGCCCACCCCTCGGCCGGCGCTTAGGCAGAGACACAGCTACCCTTGTGCTTGCGTTACACGTGGTTCCAGTTTGAGGGGCCTTGTATTCTGGGGAGGAGCTCCAGTATGACGGACCTGTGCCCCTGGTGCTCCCGACTATTGCACAAAATTAAAATCTATGAAGGGCACAGCTACAAATGGTCCTACGGCAGCTTCCGGCTGCCCCCGGCCTGGGTACCGGCGTGAATAGGTATTTCTTCTGGCTATAATTCTATGAAAGGCACAGACTACGCTGGCTGGGACGTCCGGTTCTACCTCGGGGAGAAAAACGGTCACTAAACGTTTGCCACGTGTTCGCTCAATGGCCTGTGCCAATGGCGCTCAAAGAGCCGTCACCGAACGCGTCTACACTCGACCGAAGTCGAACCGGAAGTGGCAAAGAAAGTGTGTCGTAAAGTATTGCAACGAATTAGTATTTGGTTCTTCTACTAGTTAGTTCAGTTCATTGTATCCTACCGTACATGTTTATATCCTTTTTTGATATAAATCAGTATTAAGCAAACATTTTGTTACTTTAATTGCCTTAGAATAAATAAAATAAATCGACATTTATGGCTTTAACTGCACGTGGTGGGGCAAAATGAACTTATTCACAAAGTTATAATTATTGAAAGAAATGATTACTTAAAAATGATCTAAATGTCAGTATAAGCAAGATAAAAGACTGTTTTAACCTCCATCGAATTTACAAGTATGTATCTTTAATAAAATTTTAATTACATCATGCAAGGGATGGGCTCATGTAGAGTGTGTCGGCAGCGATAATATAACTTCCTTTGTTTTCGATGTTTGTTTACATAAATGAGTGCCATTGAAAACACAAATATTTCGTTAAATTTGATTAAAATATTTTCAGTACACTAATTGTCATATTTATTACCCAAAATATATACTGTCCGGTACCGGAACCTGTTTTTTGATCGATGCAGTAAGCAATGGTTTCGAGAATCGAAAAATACCCAATGATATCGGATTTAAACGAAACTAGTATTTTACTAACTTTTTATAATGAGGTACCCTTAAATAGCGTGTGCCACTATTGCTATCTCTGAAGCGGTAAGTGCTAGGAGGTCGGTTAAATTAGACAAAAGTTGCTATTTTTGATACACATTCAGGATCCGTCTACAGTGTTGTCAAATTCCTGTTAATTTCTAAGATACGGGGTAATTTATGAAAAATGCCAAAAAATATTTCGTCGATTATTACAAAAACTATTCATTTTCGAGGCACAGTTTAAATTCAAAAGGTTTATAGTTTTTTCCGCTCTACAATATGGTGTCTCCAAATTTCACCTCCGGCGTTTCGTGTTCAGGCCACCACCATCAACTTAATTTTCTTAAATACGGACCTGGATTTTTACTTCAGATTTTATCCCAAAACCAATGACATATCGCACTTATTCGAAAAAAACTTTTCCACTTTTTATTTAATTTCTACCAAAATTCTCTTTTTTATCTATTATGTATGTTCTTATGGAGAGTGCCAATAATGTGAATTTTTCGAACAAGTGAGATACATCATTGGTTTTGGAACATCAGAAGCTCTTAAAATCTGAAATAAAAAATACAGGTCCGTATTCAAGAAAATTAAGTCGAACACGAAATGTCGGAGGTAAAATTTGACGGCACCATGTTGTAGAGCGGATAAAATATAAATCGTTTGGATTCAAACTGTGTCCCAAAAATTAACAGTTTTTGTAATAATTGACGAAATATGTTTAGGCATTTTTCATAAATCACCCTGTATCTTCGAAACTAACGGGAATTTGACAACACTGTAAACGGATCCATATTGCGCATCAAAAAAGGCAACTTTTCTCTAATTTAATCGACCTCGTAGGACTTACCGTTTCAGAGAGAGCAATAGTGGGACACGCTATTTAAGACACCCTGTATTCTGTACATGTTATTTTTTTCAATTTCTTCTTTCTTTTCGAAAAAAATAGATAAAAGCTCAAGTGTCCGTCACTTCCCCTATTACTTCTTTTTCATTTAGCGACCAAATGATGCGACCTATGCCAATGCGATAGGAAATGAGAAATAGCCCAGTATAACATTACTTGCAGATGACATTTTGAAAAAAACACCTTTTACGATGACTAGGACAAGAAAAAGAAAGGAAAAATTCCTTTCTTATAAGTACAATGCATTCTGGAAGTTCTCTTATGTCTGACAAAACAGGCAAAGCCGAATTTTATAATTCTACGAATGACGACGACAGATTTGACTAGATGTGTGGGCATCTATCACGAAAAACAAAACTTTGGCTTCTGTGTGTATTTTATGGCATGCTAAACATTGGATCTATAAACGCATTTATAATCTACGGTCGCAGAATGCATTAAGCTTAATCCAAGTACAATAGAACATAATTTATGATATAGCTAAACCGAGAACTGGATAGCACCCTGGATGAAACATCGACTAGATAACACAACTTTGCAACGCTCGATTAATATGATCGTTCGGCAAATTCTGAAACTGAAATCAGCTAAAGCTACGGGCAGTTCAACCGAAAAAAAAACGAAAAATTACCACCAATAAATGAATGAGGCGTCATTCTCGTTTGGAGCATCGTGCACGAATTTGTTCAGTGTGCAGTACTGATAAATAAATAAATGTTTTAAATCTAGTTAAATTACTTCCATAACTTTGCTATTAATTTATTTGTTTCGTTCTCCATTCTAAAAATGGAGTATAGGTTAGGCAGAGAAATCATACTTCCACCTAATTTACCTACAAAGTTTTATCAAAATCCGCAAGCTCTTCGATTTTTGGCGACCAGACATAAATGCGTATCACATTAATTACGAGTCCTAAAAAAACTCTCAAAATTAAAAATAGGTTAACTGTTTTATGTGAGCTTCTTCATGTTTTACCTAAAAATATCTTCTTATATGTAGTCATAAGTATAACCTATATGTCATATTTATATAGCGACGTCGCTTATTTTTTCCCAATCGTCATCGGTGCTACAGTTGCTGCTGCTAGGCGTGCCTAGGCTGACCGCCGAATCGCCTTTGCTTAGTTTTTTAGCTGCTTCTTTATCGTCGGTGGCTTTTAAACTTTTGCTTGTTTTGTTTTCTTTTTCGCTTGGTCCCGGTTCTTGTGTTATAACTCCTGTAAAAAATTACAAACTCTCAGTGTCAGAGAAATGAAAAAACTGAAAGTATACTCTATCCAACAATTATTTGCTCAATAAATATTTACAAGAAAGTTTTTATGGCAGGTGTACAGTGGTGGCTCGCTTAATACACCAAGTGAATCAATGATTCACCTTAGATTTTTCCAACTTATACTATTTTTCAATTACAATCACTAAAACATAGTACATTAACTTAAATCATAAACAAATCAACAAAATTATAAAATGTTGAGTTGCTCAGTCGCTATGAATAGAGGAAAAAATCTAAATAATTATTGTATATCGGTATACTACTCAAAACGCGGCAACATTGTCAAAACGCGCGAAGTTTATTTCCATTCCGTGTCGAATCGTCTTTCACCTTGATTGAATCAACTCGCGTTGCGGTTTATAATGATACATTTGTTTACGATGGTTGCCATGGCAACGCGCCACATTGTCTGCATATATAGACAAGCGCTTATGGGAATGACACCACCTCGAAAGCAAGCTTCCGAATTGGGATATCGGGTGTTTTTAATTCGTGTTTAGCAGTGGTTGCGGCGTTGTATTTGCGTAAAGTTCGTGTATTACTTTTGAAATTTCTGTGTGTTGTTGATTTTCGGTTCGGTTTTCGATAATAGAACTAAATAAAAATGATTACATTTTCCCGTTTATGATCCGGTGTTTTTTTTCCTGTAGGTAAAATTATGTAAAGTAGAATTTTGTACTAGGTATTTTCGCTGAAGTGGGGGGAGGTAATTAAATTTGATTCACCAGTTGTTATTGCCACGCGCCGCCGCTGCCAGTGTATGGCCAATATATACCGCATATATATATAAACCGTTTAGCTCATTTATCAACCATACATTAACAACCCTGGCCGCAATATTTGTATCAAACATAGAAAGCTCGTACTCGAAAAAATATATATTAACCATATTGCGAGTAACACCTAATTGTCTAGTGGGTATATTTATTTATTTCTTATGAACAAAGCAATTTCTATAATTTCAATTAAAATTATTACAATTACGATAATTACATGAAGGTTTACAATGTATTGATTTAAAGGTTTATAAACTAAATAGAGTTAAAAAAAAACGAAAACACCTATATGTGCCCAAAAAAAAAAGAAAAGACCATCTAATAAAGCATATCAAGTCTGCTAGCTCAACAGACCTAATAAATAAAATAATTATGATTTACTTAATAAGCATGCAACATTCTTACTTAATAAGCGTAACATTTCGATTTGGCCAGTGTCAAATATTTTTAAATTTCATTTTATACGCCGTATTTAGCAAAAAAAAGCTGTTTTTTGCGGTAAGAATTATTGAAAAGAGGTCAATCTTCATCCGTTAATTGATTCTAAATTTATCGATTCGATTTGCTGTCGATAAGCTTTTGCTACATTTATCAATGTAAATTAATTTTATTATAAATATACGTTAACGATATATTTATACTACGTTAACACTTTGTGACTATATTTCTTTTAGTTGATAAACAAAGCACAGATCGCTTAGGTTTGATCCAATCACTAAAATAGGATATTATTGTTATTAGGATAGCTTTGCTTAATTTATATTACATGACCGTAGAACACATACTTTTGCGCTTCATTAGATTCGTCAAATTCATATTTTATATTCGGTTTGAATATTTCATAACTTTTTGGGCCTCATTGCAAATCAGCGGCTGGTCATTTCTGAGATCTTTTTGGGACCTCTGTTCTATTTTTTTCACGCCGCACGCTACAATGTTCGCAATATTCGGTTGGTCTGTCGATAGCATTGGGTAGTAGGAATGGGCTATTTCCTATGATTGCTGCTATCGATTTCGATTTTTAAAATTTTATCGCTTCACTAGTATTTCTTAAACCCTTTAATTTCAGCACATTAGTTATGGCTCCCGTCGTCGTTTTACCATCCTAATAAACGAGAACTAAGTCGTTTATTTTCTTAGAATTATTCTTTGTATCGAATCACTCGGCATGTTTCAGCCCATCACTACTTGCCGATCTGACGCAGTTTTAGTCTCGTGGTAGGAGAAAGGCAAAATAACGGAAACGAATAGAGAGTCCTTCTAAGAATACCGTTCGAGGCGAGAAGAAGGTTTACTGTTAGTGCAGTCATACAGAGTCAATATTTAGTATTGTAATTTAATACTACCCATTCTTTGGGGATATATTGTGGTTTCTGTTTGTGTTTTGACACGACCGATTTATCGGGATTTAACTGCTGCACTAGGTAAGCATTTTCTCTGGAATTATTTTTTTTTCTATTGCTTGTGAAGCACGAGGACGCCATGATTTGAATGGCTTTTTCCTTTATTTCCAGAAGCTTTCGAGCTCTTCCTACTAGAGACCGTCGATTCTCTATACTCGACGCGCCGAACAGATTCACCAAACACGGAAAACACGGATACAATAATTCTTCTTATTTTATGATTCCATTGATTCCAAACATAGGAACTTTCATTAACCCACTCTATTTTTATTTTTTGTATTATGAATAAGAAAAATCGAAATGAAAAACAAAACATTGGGTCGATTCAATCATAAAATAAGACGAATTGTTTCCGCGATTGGTGAATCTGTTCGGCGCGTCGAGTATAGCAATCCTCACACACACTAGCGAGGTAATTATTACTACAGTTTTTTTGTCTAAATTAACGATTTAATAGCTTTATCTGTGTTAACCTTTTTTTTGTGCATAGTCCACCATTTCCTTTGCGTCCCAGGTGCTATCTTATCTACTCCATTTTATCAAATCTGAATTTTTATTTTAATGTAACTTTAGTTTTGATCATATGGGGAAGTTTATATTTTCTTTTAGGGGTGATTCATACCTATCATTTTTATATTCAAGATGTCTGTACCTATTTATTTTATTTGCTGATGGTCATTGAAAATCCGTTGATAATTTTTGGGGGGATTTGCTTTATAAAGAAAATATATCTATGCAAGGGGGGGGGGGGGGGGGGAAAGTTTTTTTTTTTTAGTGAGGGGGGTTTGCCTAATGCGTATTGGGTTATTTCAGGGTTTTACTACCGGGCTACCCCGCTGCAATTCAAATACAATACCGGGCTGCCAGTTCAATTACCGGGCTACCAGTTTTACTACCAGGCTACCACTTCTAATATCGGGCTACCAGTTCAATTACCGGGCTACAAGTCCTGTCTCCGGGCCAATTCAATCACCTGGCCACAGATCCTAGCTCCAGGCTACACTAGAGCCCATCTTAACACCGATCTATCGAGTCCTCGGCTAGTTTTTTCCTCGGGACCAGCAGTACCTGCGTTACCTACAGGTGCCCGGCGCCTCCACCAGAGTTCGACGACCGGATCTGGGTATCGTACAGAAACTTTAGTTCATTTATTCGTTTGTTTATCTGACCGATTAATATAATCGTTCTGAATTTTCTCTCTTTTTAATATAAATTAAGCATTGACAGTCGGGCTTTAAGACAGTTTCAATAATTTTATTATTTTCATTCATTTATCGAGTAATATAACCGCTCTGAATTTTCTCTCGTTTTAATATAAAACCAGCATTGACTGTCGGGCTTTAAGAAAGTTTCAATAATTTTATTGTTTTCATTCATTTATTGGGTCCATTGATTGAATTATTGTGGTCATTTAACATTACCTATTATTATTGCTACATGTATAATTGGTGCATTGGGTGGGCATTTGCAAACACGACTCTCCGGTGCTAGGTTTGTTTTTAAATAGAATCATTACTTTTGACTTCAATAGGAAAAAAAGGGTTGCAAGCATCAAACAACGCCATACTGACCCTGACCCAAGCCCTTCCATTGAATAAAACTGAACATAAAATGTGTTGAGCAAGACACAACTCTAAAAATTAAAAATACCAAAAAGCTGACATCCATGAAATTATTTTTTCTCAATAATTATTCAAAAGTAAAATGCAGTCTACCAAATATTTGATCTTATTCAAGGGAATAATCAAAGTACATATTTGATGCTATAGCAAAGACAAGGAAGAGACTGTGGTAACTGGCTCCGTAAATTTATACACTATTCTCTATCTCTTTCTGTTTCACGCAACTTTCTATACTTATTTCCTTGTCATTCATCTAGCCAAGCGAACGTAGGTGGAGCAGTCACCGCTTTCCGCGTGGTTGCCAAGTTGCCTCCAGTTTCTGTATATAAATGTTGATGTTCTTTTTTTTGTTCACGCTTAATTAAGAAACAAAAGATACACCATGAATCAAACCATTTTCAATTTGATAACGCTGCACTAGAACGGTGACGCGCGCCGATGACGAGCCAGGTTTGGCATTTTTGTAATGGCCGCCTTGTTTAGTTTTGCTGTTTACGTAAATTATTGACTTTTATTAGTGATTACAGTGTATATTATTTAAATTGTGCTTTTTTAACAGACAATTTAAGATAATAGTGAAATGGATTGTGTTGAAGTGCGAATCTGCAACGTCTTTGTCTTTATATTATTTACATTTGTCATTCAGATGAACTTAAGCCACATTAGATTGCTTTGCTTTCATTTCTTAAAAAAATATTACCCAAAAATAATAATCGAAAGTAGCATTAGTGCAATTTAATTAAATTTCTGTCAAATATACTTAATCAATAATTGAAAGCCTTTAATAAATGGTAAGGAAGATTCATAGTCTATTTGACCGTTTAGTTTTACATTGTTATTTCTTTTAGTGATATTGATTCGTATTGTCTGTAAGAAAAGTATATATCAAAACCAAATAAATTACATTTTGAATTATATGGGAGTATTTATTTAATTGAATCTCCAAATTTTGAAGAAATATAGAAAAAAAGAAAATACGGTTAATTTGAATTTGGCGGGCAAATGACAGCGTCCGCCTCGTGCGCCATCTGCGTTCACTTGCCCTGAAAGCAGACAAAGAAGGCATGGCAGCTTTCTTTCTCTCGGATGATTTATTAACATTGAGTTGCGCATCTCTTCCTTGTCACTGCCTATATATTTGACTTGGGTGTCGAGTTTTATTGCTTAGCAAATATCTGAAGCCTTTAGAAAGGCAAATATTACACATCTGAATATGGCAACATACTTTTTAATACACCATGTCACTTCATGGTAGTATCAAGCAGTATGAAGGAAATCAGGAAGTTGTCATTAATAATTTTAGGAATGTGTATAATTTTTGGGTTGTTGAAAGTTTATGGGAACTTTAGAATTACATTAGCATGTTGTATATAATGGCTATGTTTTATATTAATTTAATTTCTGATTTTTTTTAGATTCAAAAGAGGAAATAAGTCTGCTGGTCTACACTAAGGTCAGACATGTCTCAGAACTGACTCCAAAAGCAAGACAGTTCTACAAAGTCGCCTCAGATCTTCGTAAATTTCAGCCGGGATGAACTTAAAACAAAATCAAGAAGATCGAAAAAGTTAAATTTTCTGAAGAATTTTTTGAATCAAAATTAAACAACATACGATTTCTTTACGTTTCAATTGAGATGTCAAAAAATTAAACCAAAAGGCACACGATATACTTTTGATGAAAATATCTTATTTTTGTCATTACTAAAACAGAGCCCTAAAGGTTATAAACGGCTGAGACAATTATTTGCAGTTTCATCAAGAAAGGCTTTAACAATCCTTTTAGGCAAAATTCCATTTTCCACTGAAATAAGTAAGTTAATAATGGATTCATTGGCTATTAAGACAGATAATATGAAGGAGAATGATAAACTTTGTAGTATTATTTTTGATGAAACCACTTTGGATCCAATTTTACAATATAATAAGAAGAAAGTTGTAGTGGATGGTTTTTCATCAAGAGAGACCTTAACAATCAAAATAAATTTAATTTTCCACTGGAATAAATCAGTTAATAATGGATTTATTAGCTATTAAAACAAATGAAGGAGAGTGATAAACTTTGAAGTAATATTATTGATGAAATCGCTTTGGATCCAACTTTACAATATAGTAAGAAGAAAGTTGTAGTGGATGGTTTTCAAGGCAATGGCAGTCAAAATGATAGGCAACCAATAATTATCGCTCAATTTACTCATGGCAGATACAATAAATGTTTACACACGTCAGATAAAAAATGTGGAGATGCTAGCATTAATATTAAATTTCTTGATATATATAACCTTTCTACCAATAATGAAAATTTCCATCATAAAACCAAAACGCAATATACAAAAAGATATTGCACACACATATAAAACATAGTCAAAACTGGTTAAAATAAGTAGTTTATAGCTTCCAAGATAGGCACTAAATATATCAGAATATAAAATTATAAAATCTGAAAATGTTTGACTTGATCAGTCGCATAGATTAGGATGATATTAAGCTTGTTCCTACACATGGTAAAAAATCAAAAACTAAAAATTATATTTAAAAACTCATCAGTTGAATAAAGGGCATTCTCGGTTAGAATCGTTTTAAGCATGCTCCTATCTATTAAGGGTAGATGATTAAGAAATATATTGACCAGTACCCAGGACCATCCTGACACCTTATCAGCCTCCTGTAAGGAATTACAATGTTCTGTTTAGCCCGAGTGTAGTCGTGAACATTCTGATTTAGAGTCAATGTATTAAAGTTCTTTTTTGTGTATAGTAGATTTTCGAGAATTTATAGAGACGGTACTGTGAGTATCTCAAGCAGTGGCGGCTCGTGAGGTTTTAAATAGGTAGTGCGCAATTTATGTAGGTTTTTTCGTACGAACAGGGGGATGCCCGCTACAGGCGCCGGCGGATGCCTAGGCGGAAAGTTTTGGGGGTGCCACGCCCATTTTTTACCCAAAACTCGTTAAAAAAATGAATTTGGTGCCCTCTTGAATGGTAATTGTTGCGCACTAAAAGAAATTAATAAGTAGGTACTTATCGATTCCAGAAGGGTAAACCATTAAAACAGTTTATTGTAACTACAAATCAATAAAGTTCAAAAAAAAATCAGGAGAAGTTCGAAAACGTTAAAAAATATATCGGTTTGAAGGCAAAAAAGTGTTATTGAACATCTTTTTGTCGATGGTTAGCCCTTCGACTTTGCCGTTTCCTAGCTTTAAAGTGAAATTCCATTCGCCACAAGATTTCGGGGGTTAAAATGTCTGGTGAAAGACCGACCATCCTTTTTCTTGGCACATGTTTGTTGTAATTTTAAAACCGGCATCGGTCGCCCTAACCTCTTTATTTCAATCTTTTTATTCAGATCCAATAGAGAAAAGTTATTTTTAATAATATTGTCAACTGAATTTATGCCCCCACAGCAATTGTCAGAACCCGAACTACTAGCCATGACAGTAGAATAATAGTATATAAATAAAAATATAAAACACTCAACAATATTACGTACACTAAACTCACGAGTTTATATGCAGCTAATTAACAAGCGTCAACGAACCGAACAAAACAAAAATAAATTCACGGCTCGACTGGAGTATAATATAGAATAATACTTATAATAGTAGTATGTAATATTCGCCCTAGAAAACGATTTACCTCCCACTTTTTCCACACAAGCTGAATTTTTCAGGACCTATAATAAATGTGTTGCATCAGCTGTAGCTTGAAGACGAAGAGGCTGGACATATTTAATTAGGGCGTAAACCCATGACGTCTCTCATTATTTATTGTTATACCATCGTTAGTTTATAAGCAAAAAAAATGGGATTCGCTCTATTACCTTGTCAAGACATAAGCGAAACTTTTATAAAGGATATTTTTTTTTCATTTAGGCCTTCCCTTTTTGTTAATTGAGTGTTATATTTAAAAATAACTATTTTTTAATTAAATTTTTGCACGGTTGAAACCGAGATATTTACATTTAAATTTTTTTTCGCCCATATGGGCTAATGCAAATGATTTTTTTTAAATAATTATCAAAAAATACTTCCTACAAAGACCTTATTGTGCATTGGACCAAAAAATAAGTATTTTTTCCTCTATACGATGGTACCAATATCTCGATTTTTGATGATAGTGTCCTTTTGTGGAGTCTAATTTTGTATTACCTCCGGAATAAGGGTTATCTTATCATGTACTTTCATCCCTGAAAAAATCAGCTTGTGACACGATACTATATACGCAAGAATTGCAAATTATCACTAAATTAGCGCACTAGCGCACGGCAGATTTAAACTAGTTGTGGTTACGGACGGAGGCCGCCGTTGGACGCTTTGCGTTTTGATCGTCCCCGTCGTGCCTCGATTTCGCTATAAATAATGTATTCTGCGGCCAGTGGAGATTCAAAAATGTGTAAATTCGCAAATTATAGTTAGTTTATGTTAAATTGTATGTAGGGAAGATTTTATTTTTCCGTTTACTTTCGAAGGCAGTGCGCGCGCACGGGCGCACTTATTGAGAAGCCGCCCCTGATCTCAAGAGACATAAACGCCCCCCTGCAATCATCACGATATCGAAGAACGGCCATCAATCCTTCTTTGAAGGCCAAGGACTCTCTGCATCTCTGGAGAGTGCCCCCCCAGGAAAGGATTGCATATATTATGTGGGACTGAAGAAGTGCGTAGTAAGCAATTTTAAGAAAATCCAGTGATACAGATTCTCTAAGATTTCTCGTAGCAAACACCGATTTTAAGTTTGTTGGCTACCCGATTCACATGGGGAGCCCATTGGAGGGCAGGGTCCAATATAATGCCCAAGAAGTTTGCCTCAGAAGCAAAATCCCCACAGCCAGGCATATCACGCAATGAGAAAACCATTATTTTGGTTTTATCTTTATTTAGTTTAAGTTTATTTAGGTAAAACCATCGCTCACTGAATCGTTTAAAAATTCATTAGCATAGGAGATGGTAGTGTCATCAGCAAAGATGGTATATTCATTCATAGGGTTCTTTATTTAGTGGTAGAGCATTTATATATAATAAAAAGATAATCGGTCCTAGTACTGATCCTTGAGGAACGCCAATTTGTATACTCCTCTTACCTGCCACCGCAGAACCAATCCTTACCATCTGAGATCTGTCTTCAAGGCATGATCTAATAAGAAGGATGCTATCTTCATCGAAATTACAGAACTTGAGTTTATCCAGTAAAATATCAGGGTTCACGCAGTCAAAATCCTGCTTAGGTCGCAGAAAAATACAGTACTGTACTTAATTTTCTGGAATGTCTCAATGACTCATACTAGCTTCAGGATTGCCATAGTGGTATTTCTTCACGGAAGGCAAACTGACTGTGAGAAAAAAGATTAATAGCCTCAAAAAAAAACAAGCTATTCTGTTGGCCATGCATTTTTACAGGGAGCAGGGAGATTGGCCGATAGTTCTCGGGAAGATCATGGTTAAAAATGGGAATAATAATTGCTTTTTTTAGACTTTTGGGAAAGACATTATTTGCAAAACATAAATTTATAAGTTTAGCAAGTGGCACTATTATGAGGTCCATGATTGTTTTTATTCTTTTTACGCTTAGACCAAAGATGTCATTGCTGTTAGTGTTTTTTAGGGCATTTATGATATCGCACACCTCAATATAGGTAATCTCAGAAAACCAAAAGCTATCTTTGAGAGGCGTGAGTGTCCGGAGATAATCAATAGGATCACCTGGAATGATAGAAATGTCCTCTACTATCATTAAAGTCATCAGGAGATAAGATATCTATACTTATTTGACTAGCCTTTTTAGTTTGATGTTGGTTTATTAACTTCCAGATACAGAGCCATGGATATTTCACCATGTTATCGTTTGCAGCTTTTTTAGCAATTTTATAAACAGCTCTATATGCTTTATATTGGTGCTCAAAAACACCATTATATTGTTTGTTTAAATCCCTTAGAAGCCCCAGATGCTCACGCATGTCCCTTCAATTATTATTAAACCAACCTCCGTTCCTTCCACCTTGATCTGATCTTATTTTAAAGATTTTTTAAGGGAAGGAGTCAAGGTAAGCTAAGATTATTAGAAATTTATCAAACTTCTGTTCAACATCAAGGAAGTGCAAGTAATGAAATCCCATGACACATCACTTATCTTGTCATAAAACAAGTGCAGCAAGCCCAATTGAGTTAATGGGCTAGAGACAGTTTCAACCTGCGCCTCCATCTGCAGGCCCATATGATCAGAGATTGCAACATCCAGCTGATCTCAAGATGCGTGTTAACAAAGATATTGTCCAAACGATACCTGTTTCGAGTTGATTCGAATATGGTTTGTTTTAATCCAAAGCCGCAAAGTTGCTCTGCAAGTGTCAGCCTCATCAAAGTGGACATTAAAATCACCTGCGACAACCATCCTACCACTTGCCCCAGCCTCGCTTAACGGCCCCTCCAAGGATTCCAAAAAGGTGCTAAAATGACCTGAAGGGGACCTATATACTGTGAAAACATCTATTTTCACAGTATATGTATATTTATGTTTTTAATATGTATGAAGCAAAATTCAATACACTTATCGATACTATAGTTAATATTAAAATGAATGACACTAAAATTAAGAGAATCCCTAATAAAAATAATTGTTCCACCACCGATGCCTTATTGTCTAGTAGAGTAAGACCCCAACTTGAAGCCCTGGATGTGATCTGCGTCCATCTCGTCAATCTGTAGCCAATGTTCTGTGAGGCAGATTATGTCTAGATCCCTATCTATGATAAAGGCTTCTAATTCATCTATCTTGTTCCTTAGAGAGCAGATATTAATGTGCAGCTCCACTAACCTTTTATTTACATGTGAAATGTTGGAGGTTTTTACGTTTTCAGCTGCATGGTGTTCTTTGTCCTTGTGTTTTAGCTCAGTATATTAATAAAATTGGTTACGAAAGTGTCTACTGGCCACATCTCTCCGCTGCCTATTTCCTCCACAAGTTCCCTGGGTACCTCGAGCTCCTAAGATTACCTTTTCTGGTTTTCATATTGTCACAGATGCATTTTTTATCTACTTTTTGACTTCTTAAGTAGTCCAATATGTTTTGCCAATTTGTGCATGGGGCAAAGCCAGAAACAAAAAGCCATGTGTAATTCTCAGCAAGTTTTAGGGTTGATACCTGTTCTTTGGTTCCCAATTTTGTAACTTCAGTCCATTCATCGCTTTTGTTCTTCTTCTTCGTTGACTTCGCTGTCGCTGATCTTACCATTGTCACTGTCAGCCATGTGTTTTGTCAATGACAAATTTTCTTCTTTATTGAAATCTTCCTGGCCGGAGGCAAGATCACAAATTCCATCACAGGCGGGCTTTTTGGAATTTAGGACCTCGACGTGAGAAAGTCCCTTTTCTAACGCAGAAAGACATTTATCTGCTTTGGCGTTGGATTTTCGGCGGGGACATGTGACGTAAACTTCATTCAACACATTTTGACCGTTACGTCATATCATGCCATCTCTTTTAATGCCGTGAACGTATTTCCTATATTAGTCCATACTGGAAAAATTAAATTTGATAGGTGCTATTGACACTGACATCTATTAGCGTCAAATTTCAAATCAAAACGAAATAATCTTTTTAAACTGTCTTATCGATTTACTGAAAAAGAGCAAGCTCTTATTTTAAAATTGGTGGGATATTTTACCCAAGAAAAAGATGCCGGTAGACCGCTTTTACCCTTGAACGCCGTGTATATTGTAAGTATCAATGATATGGGAAAAATTATTTTACTTCATATTATTAATAGCTATATTGTAGGCATCTGATATTGTGATTTTTCCAAATTTATTATATTATAAGGTATTGCAGATGCTTTAGATATTTCCATGTCCTCTATTCAAAGATTGGTTTCTAAGGGCATCGAAACTGATCATAACTATAGAGTTCAGGCTACTCATGTTTCAGCACGAGGAACTCCACTCTACAAGGCACACCAGCATGTCATAAGGAAAAGAGTTTATGGTATGTATGCAGCAGGTAGATTTTAAATTTTTGTAGTAATTATTTTTCTATCTATGTTTGTGTTCTTTTTTTTAAGGTGAACATATAACACTAAAAATACATCAAAAACAACTGCTGGATATTGATGGTACCCAGATATCATTGGGTTCCTTAAGTGTTGGCTTGAAAAAATTAAAATTAAAATGGAGAAAGTGTACAATTTCTAACAGAAAGTTTCTTATGGAACAGCCATCCATCGCCCATAAAAGATTTTAAGTTTTTTTAAGAGAATACATGAAAAATAAGAATAATCCTTATTCGTTAATGTTGGGGAGTGGATGCTGCTTCTCACTCCAACACAAAGGGGGACATAACACTTGGGTTATATCGTAGAACCGCGTAACTGGTTGTTCTGGTTAAATGTTCGAAGGACCACAGCCATAGGCTGAATTTATTGTCTCAGGAAAAGTTACATTAACCCACATTAAACACAAAAGTCCAAATTTGATTAATTTTAATGTTAATTAATAAAAACGAAACGTCTATGTACAAAAGAAAATTAAATACTGGCATGATCTAGTCAAATGTTTGTACTTAAACCTACTCTTCGTCCGACACACTTAGTGTCAAATATCCACACCAATGCGTTAGAAACTAAATTAACAACAACCTTCAATTAATCACTAATCAGTCTGATCACTACGCGTTTCTCTTCTCACTTATTACTAACTATAACAAACAACCATCTACAGAACTGCTTGTAAGTGGTCAAAATACACTTTGACTTCCAAAACTTCTTCCAACTTTCGTGATAACATTTACGTAAAAACAGAGCAACATAAAAAAGGGCAGAGAGAACTTCAACAAAGTAATTTAGGCCTTCACTTCCAACTTTCGCGATAACATTTAAGTAAAAATAGAGCAATAGAAAAAGGGCAGAGAGAACTTCAAAAGAGTAATTTAGGGCTTCAGAGATGCAACTTTAGAGCGTAATATCAGAGCAGAGCAACAAAAGGCTCAAAGGCCATTTTGTTATTATCGCATTATTAAAAAAAGGGCAGAGCAACTACAGGCTCGAAAGCCCGTAGACCTTACGTGACTTCTACTAACTTCTACTAACTTCTGACTGACTTAATATTTTTGTACTTTTTCTCTTCCCACGCACTTCTTTCGAATACATAACGAACCATTAATACATCAACACATTATAGAGATTGGAAAATGCAACAGAAAAAGCCTGAAATTCGAGTACGGTCAATATGACCTGTCAGGCTTCAGATAAACGTTAATAAATAAGAGTTTTTATAGCTTTCATAATACTCGAGAATGTTTTTAAGGGCAAAATAATGTTCAAGAGCATTAATAAATAAAATTGGTGTGACCTTTCACAACAGTTAAAGCCTGTAGTATTAGATGAGACATGGATTTTTAGTAAAGGAGCATTTAGAAAAAGTTGGCAGGATGACTCTTTAAAAACTGTTCGGAGAAAATCTGGCGAAGGAGTTTAGTATATAATTTTACATGCTGGCAGTGAAGATGGATTTATTGAAAATGTTAATTTTATTTTCAAGTCAAGTAGTAAATCGGGAGATTATCATGATTCAATGAATACTGAAAATTATGAAAGGTAATCAAAATGCCCCAGAGCAATAAAATGATTTTAACCAAAACTAGATAAATAAAATCTAAAACAGAAAAATTATAATTTACTACTATATAGGTATGGTCAAGGTTTAAAAAAACATTCGAATTTATTTGTAGTAACATCATTTAAATTTTAAGTATACCTACGTAGTACTTCATATTTTTTATATGTTCACAAAAATGTATCATATTTTGCTACTTTAAAAAATATATATAACCTAACTATTTCTGTTTTGAAAGGTGGTTTAGTGAACAATTGCTGCCAAATCTTACTGAACCTTCCTTAATTATTATGGATAATGCACCATATCACTGTGGACTGGTTGTGAAAATTCCAAATCAAAGCTGGACAAAACAGTCTCTTATAGAATGGCTTCGAAATAGGAATATTCCATATTCAGAACTCTTTATGAAAGATCAAATATGGAATGTAGTGAAGCGACATTTACCGGAAAAAGATACAGATACGTAAATTCTTTGAACTTGAACATTATTATTTATGAACTTTTGTTAGAATGGACGAACTAGCCTTGGAAAAAGGACATCGTGTTTTGCGCATCCCACCTTATCACTGCCAGTGCAATGGAATAAAGATGGTCTGGTCAGAATGTAAACGGTATTATGATACCAAAATCAGTGCAGTTAATCCTGTAACACAGGATGCTGTGATTGGTTTATAGTATGAAGCACTTGCGCAGGTAAAATCAAGAAATTTTTTGGTCCATCCATATCAAATACCACAAAAAAGTTGATTTCTGCTTTAACCTTCTCCGGTTTTGATTATTTTTGGCACCTACAAAAAAATTGCGTATCCAAAATTTAAGAAATTTCGGACGAGAAATTTTTGTTTTATGGATTTTTGACAATCCCAAAATTGTCAATTTTGGCCCTTACACGTCCTAACAAAAAGTTCAATATTTTGAAAATTATAATAGCTACCGAAATGAGTAGTTTTCGAAGCATTGTCGTTTTTATAAGTACCAATATGAACGAAAATATTGATAAAGGTATTTTTGTTTTTTTTTTAATATGGATTTTCGAGCTTTTTTCTAACTATAGCAGGTGTGCAAAAAATAATTATTTAAAAATTATTTTAGGTAAATTATAATTTAAAAATAAATTTAGGTCACGCCTCAAAAATGGAAAAACTATGTCAGACACACAGACAACCTGATAAGTGAGGCATGGGAAAAAGAAAAATACATTGATGCTTCTAACATTCTTCCAGTGATAATAGACTTAAATGAATCTGACTCTGATGAGTTTGATTCTTCAGACAATGAAGACTACACACAAAATAATATTCTCTTGCCACATATGAAAGTCAATATGCTCTTGGAATAACGTCAATTCCCTCAGTTTGAGAACTCTTTTCTATGTGTGTAGTGAATATTTTTTTAAATTTTTGAAATGTCCAGATGCTTTGTTTTTGTTTTGGTGACATTGGGAGTTTTTTTCAGAAATAAACAATACCCGGTAATATCTATTTTCTCCCATAATAATTGCATTTTATTTTTCCTAATTTCGGGGATACCTTAATTACATATTTTTTTAAATATTTTGAATTTATATGCTATGCTATATTAAATTTAAAATGTACGATCCTACATGAAACATAATAATTGCATGACAAAAATGGATGGATATAAACAAGAAATAATTATTAGCTGCTCTGCCCTTAAAACAAGTTAGTTTGGGTTAGCTTATCAATTAATTAAAAATTCAACATTCAACTATTAAATTTATCAAACCACATTTTTACATATTTAATATTAAAGTTAATGCTTTAGGGCAGCACTGCATTAAATGTAAAAGTAGCAGTTCGCATTATAGAACGTATTTAAAAATGAGTAAAAACGGAACGCACTCTAACCACAAAATGAAATCGGTAATAAAAAGAAATATCAGAGACATCTTGTGGCTAAACTTATAAATGACAAATGAGTCTATCTAAGACATGTGTATTATTTTTAAAGGCGTCAGTAATTATGACGTAACAGTCTAAGTGTGCTGAATGGTCTGTAACGGAACATGTTTTTCTATTTCTTCTTTTCCACCAGTTCTTCTTTCACGGCTTCAATTTTTCATTTAAGGAGCACGTTGTTTTCTTCTAAGATTGTGTTCTTACTATTTAGTGTTTTCACTAATTCCTTAAGGTATTCCATTTCTTTGTTTACTTCAGAGGTTGAAGTTAAGGATTACACATTATGCTCTTTGCAGATTAAGCGAGTATCATCCAAATATATTATTTTATCTTTCCAATCTCTTTTGGCACATGATTTATGGTACACTTTGCCACAATTTATGCAGACTAAAACACTAGTTTGCTTTAAATTATTATTTTTCCGCGGGCGTACTTTGCCGGTTGCTGATCTAGTGATGGCTTTTATGGCAAGGGGGCATTTGCAAAAAGTGGAAACAACCATTGGCATATTATCGACCCCTCTAAAACAGAGTTACCTGTATTCACTAGGAAGCTTAGACGTGCAGAAATAGCCCCTATAAGCATTGACAACACCCCCATACTCCCTAAAGCCAATGCCAAATTCTTAGGAAACATTTTTGATATCAAACTTATCTTCGGAACAGTAAGTAGCATTCATATTATTTTGAATAAACAAAAAAAGCCCTAAAGTAAGCCCATTCTTTATGTCTACAACCAAGCCTTTCCTGCTGTACGAGGCACCAGGGGTTTCAGAACCTATGTAAATCGAGATATATATCGCAGTACTACTTACCTGCGCGAAACATAGCCTAGGGCTAAGCCCGGGGGCTTACAACGGCCCCTCGATAGACTACGGAGTGGCTAGAACGGGCTAGAAGCACCTGACTGAGGTGCATAATGGAAGTTTTTACCTTGTAAGATAAGTAAACAGTAAGTATTACCCCATATATGATTTTACTTACTTACTACTTACCAATATAATCAACCATAAGGCAAATAAAATACAAATGATTTACAATTTTGCAAGGATCAAATAAACAATACCTATATATCTAATTGGTACAAAAACTATTGGAAATCATACCTACTCATAAAGACGTACCTGTATTTGCCTCACTGGTGCCTGCAGATTTCACAGGTTGGATTTCTATATTATCTCCTGTATCTTGTGGGCTCCGATTTGACTTTTTGGGAATCAACGATCGCCTTTTCTGTTCTTTTTCATACTCTTCTAACAAAGCAATCTGTTCTTCCTCGGTTAAATCGACGTCAGCAGCAAATTCTGTTGAGGAATTATAATTTAACAATTGTGTGCAATATTCGTCAGTTATTTTTTGATAAACTTTCATTTCGGCATAGCCTAGACCTTATAATCACCCCCAATAAACGGAAATAGCACAAGCGCTTACCATGTTCCCATTTTAAATTTTCACTTTCTTGTAAATCTTCGTGCTGTACTTGATCCTTCTCTTTCTGGTCCTTTCTATCATGTAGTTCTTGTCTAGCTATTTCATCTTCTAAAAGTGCTTTTTTAAATAAATACCTAAAAAGCGAAATGTTTTATTATTGACTATGACTATGGCTAAACTAGGCACTGAAAAAAGGGGAAATGTGATTTTTAGCATCATTTTCAATTTGCTGGGACTTTTTTAAAAATTAACCTTTTTTGAAGCAGCTTCCAGCGTCCCAGTACTCATTTCGTCTAGATTAGATTTTCATGTTATACACGAGGATTAATGAAGTAATATAAATATACATTTAGGTGTGTGTCCCTTTGGCACTTCGGTATGGTAGTTCAGTCAAATGGTACACAAGGAGGGTCCACAGTGGAAAGTTCTGGTGTAATTGTTTTTAGTGGTTTGCTATATTTCTTTTGAGGTACTGAACATGAATCTGAAGTTGTCCAACAAAAATTTTCGCGACAAATATGAGAAATCAATACAAAACCATAAAAAATAATGAGTTTTATTGATTTTCAGGTTATAACTTGCAAAGCAAGCTATTTACGCAAAAAGTGGTCAGTAGTAAAATCAAGAGAAGAAAATTACCTACAATTTATGTCTCTTAAATTTTTTTTGTCGTATGGTTTACACGCAAAAGAGTGTTAAAGCATCGAGGAACTTCGGTAATTTTTGGAAAATAGAAAAAATAATAAATAAATGAAGTGCGACTTTCCCTTTAACTGAATTATTTTATCTGTAGCTCCTTGCCTTGCCTTTTAACGTGTTTACCTGGAAAACATTCCTAGTTTATTATTCTTGGGAAAACCATAGACTCGGCTGACGCGTACCCTGCGCCGAGCGCAAGTCTTCTTGCCTAACGGTCGAACGGTCCTCTCACCTCTCAGCAGGGTTCCCAATTTGCCTGGAATTCTAGGTTTTGCCAGGAATTATATGTCTTACCAGGAATGATTTAGTCTCAGGAATTTGCCAGGAACAAGGGATATACTAAATATACTTTCTTAAAAAAAAAAATTGCCAGAAATTGTGTGTTAACCTGTTGGAAACCCTACCTCTTAATTAGTCAGTTCGTTCACTGTCACTATCGCTATCGTGTCATTTGTCTCTCCCTACAACAGCGTGGCGTCTAGTTATTCGCGTTTCTGAGTGTTTTCGTTAAGATACAATGCAAAAACTCGGTCGCAATGTCCGGTGATAACTGTTTTATTTGTGAAAAAGATTTGAGTGAGGCTGTAGTGAAAGTGGTTGAGCAAAAAGGAATAGAAACATTACGTGATGCTAGTAAGAAAAGAAATGATAGAAAAAGAGCGGTTTTGGAGGGTAAAACATCTGTTTGCGTACACATTTCATGTCAGAAAAGTTACATAAATGAAAGAATGATAGCTTCTCACCTGAAGAAAGCTGCTCAACCAGGCTTATCATCAGGAAAACTAAGATGAGTTTTATTTCAAAACACATTGCTTTGTGTGTGGAATAGGTATTCCTGAAGATAACGCAAGATCACAACACCTCCTCATAAACGTAATTTGGTACATCAGGTGACGAAAATAGAGATGGAAGATACAGGCTCAACTACGTGGAGATGATTTCGATGCAGCAGTTATCGATAGGATCCAGCCGATAACAGATATGGTGGCTGCTGATTGTCAGTACCGCGATAAATGCTTAAAAAATCTGTACATTAGTAGGCCCAAGGTTGATGAAAAAAAAAGGTTGACCCTCATCCCGAAGAGATTGAGAGGGCGATGAATGACATTTTCACTTTTATGGAAAGCAATGACGAGGAATGTCAGTTTTCATTAGACCAGAGCTAATGACCCAGATAGAGGGCAACTACATTCCTAAAAAAACAGTAACACAACATTTATTGGAGAGATATGGGGAACATGTTATCATATCAAAGGTCAAACAAAATACAATTGTATGATTTAAATATACTGGCCATAAGGTTTTGACAGATGCGTGGTACATTGAAAAACGTTCATCAGAACGAGAAGAACGTCTTCAAATAGTTGAGACGGCGGCTGATGTAATTCTTGACGAGATACGATCAGTATCGTATACGATGGGTGAGTATCCTCCTCCAGATTCTTTCTTAGACGAAAATGAAAGCCTTGTCCCGGAAATTCTCAAAGTTTTCTTAGAAAGACTTATACTCAAGAAAAAGCGAGGGAACACTGACTAATGAAAACAAAAATTATTACACACATAGTGTTATTAGCGCTGTCAGACCAAATTCTTTCCTTTCCCTCTTACAAATTGGGCTATCTGCTTTTTTATAAGAAGTATGGGTCACGAAAATTAATTGATGTTGTGTCATCCTTGGGATTTTGCGCTCCTTATTTCGAAGCTGTTCGTCTTGAAGTGTTAGCAATCATGAGCCCATCACTACAAATAAACCCAACAAGTTTCCATCAATTGGTTCATGACAACGCAGATTTTAACACACGTACATTGGATGGATATAATACCTTCCATGCAATGGGGGGAATACATTTGATTACCCCCTAGAGATGCCAGATCAAAGAATTATCCGAGTAAAGAAAACAATTCTATCTCAAATTTTGAGAAAGCAGGTTCTGTTGGCTTGAAGAATATCAACATTGAGGATCTCAAACAACTATTTATTCCACCTGATACCGTCACACCTTCTTTGGCAGACCTGATTTGGCTTTATGGCCAGTGGAAAGATGTACCCGGTATTCCAGGATGGAGTGGTTTCATGATCACAAGTGGCCTCCCCTTTGACAAGACTTGTTTCATGTCTGCCATTTATTAATGCTCCACCATCTGATCACAATACAGTACATACAGCATTACTCACTTTGATAGAACAAAGCAAATCGATGAATCAACAAGCAACTGTTAACACCTTCGAACAGCCTCTATACCTAAAGGCAAGATTAGTAGCTTGCCAACAAGGAGAACCCAATTTTGATAATGTCATCATCAGAATAGGTGGATTTCACCTTCTGATGTCGTTCTTGGAGGCTATAGACTACATAATGGATGGTAGTGGTTTGAAGGAGTTGTTCAATTCAATATATGCGCTGCTCGCAACAGAGAGAATCCTGACAGGACAAGCCTACTCGAGAGCCATTAGAGCACATATGTTAGCCCATGTCACTCTGGCGAAAATTATCTTTGAGACGATGGATTTAACCCCAGACCTTCAAGAGAAACCATCCTTAAATGATGGAGACAGATCACATATTTTGTTAGCACACGAAAAACACTTTGTAGAGGAATTAAAAACTAAGTTTTCTGCACAGCTCCAAGCTATAGCTAAGCATGGTGCTACTTCAAAGCTATGGATTCAATACTTCGAAATGGTTACGCTTGTTAAGCTAGTCATTGAAGCTGAAAGAATAGGGAACTGGAAACTCCATCTCCAAGTTGTCTACCAAATGCTTCCGTATTTCCATGCTACCGGACATTTTTTTGTATGCCAAATGTTGCCACCTCTACCTACAAGACATGCACAGTTTAAAAGATAAAATGAGCGCTCAAGAATACGAAATATTCACAGGTGGCGCGGATTCACAATACGAAGGACTAGCAAATTCTGGTGCGGAACATGGACCGACATGAGCATTGAGCAGTCTCTAATGAGAATAAGGAACATTGCTGGAGGGCTGACTCATGGTCGTGGAGTTAGTGAAAGTATCCTCTGTAGGTGGACTAAAGGAATGACTTCCCTCCAAAATATTTGTGAGGAAATGGAGAAGATGTGTGGAGTAGCATTCACTAGTTCAGAACAATACGTGGAGATGAGAGAATCGAGGATGAAAAGGGATACAAGTGATTCGAAAAAAATGATGGAGTGTTTACGCAACACTATCCTTTTCCTGATGTCACAGATATCTTATCTCTTACAACTGCTGTTGTAGGAGACAGCATCATCAACTGTCACATGGCCAAGGAGACTGGAATTCTCGCAATTGATAGAATTGAAGAGTTCTTAAAATATGAACTGCACCCTTATCCGTTGCCTCTTTTTGACGACTATGGTATGAGAAAAGGAACCAAGTCTGTTTTATACAAAGCATACACACCAACTGAACAGGCAAATCTGCAAGGGTGTGTGTACGTCACAGATGGAGGATACTTACTGCACAGAGTCGTGTGGACCAGGGGTCAATCATTTTCATCAATTTGTGAAAGTTATGTTGCATTTGTTAAGTCCAAGGACAGTGCTGTAGTCATCTTCGATAGTTACCCTCAAGATGGTACTAAAGATGCTGAGCGAGCAAGAAGATCACGCAAACAGATGTCATGTTCGACGAAACAATGATTCCGACAGTGCCTCAAGGTAAATTCCTAGGCATTATGAAAAACAAAACCCATCTTATCTCAATGTTGAAGAACAACTTTGCATCAGCTGGTATTCACACAAAGCAGGCACAAGAGGGTGCGGATACACTTATTGCCACTATAGCAATGGATCTCGGGCGACAGCATAACTCTGCCATTTGCATACTTATAATCACACTCATACAGTTTTGCGTATTTCTGGCAGTTCTCCTAAGTATATTTATTGTATTTGATATCATGGTGTTCAGTTTTTTAGTGGCAATCGTAAGTGACATAATTTACAGTATTTACCACCCTGAGGAATCCAAAATTATGGGAAACCATTTAACCCAAAATCCATTGTTAAGTACACCAATCCTGCCACAAAAAACCTAGCAAGCACAATAGAATTCCAGTGGGTCATTCTCAGCAAAAAGATATTTCTGACTGTTGTTGATATTTTTTTGGTTTTCTTGGGTCATTCTCCAAAAGTTTTAATTTTGTGTTGGAGACGGGCACAAGACGGAAGATTTAATCGGCTGCTGGTACAGGGTTGCCAAGTTGTGTTCGTAATGGCAAATTGTTATAAATGCAAGAATCAGTGTGTATCAAAGGATGACAAAATGGTGTTATTTGGTTATCCCTGCGATATTTCTTTGCAGTATATATGTGCTGATTGTGCTGGAATTTCGGCATCTGAGGTAAGAGTCCTTATTTTGAAAGTTAGGGTGCTATTTCACATCTGCCCAGATTGTCGCAAGAATCTATTCAATAATGTCTTGAAACAGTCTACACGAATTGACTCCCTGCAGGAAGTGAAGGCTTTTTTTTTTTTATGGCAGTGGCACACACACTAAAGGGAGATCCTATGGCGCTCGACGAGCGGTGTGTGTGCGAAGATGCTGATTGACACGGTTCTTGAATGTTTGCAGGTTGTAATTAGTGGGAAACAGATGTCCCGGAAGTGAGTTCCACAGTGATGCAGTGCGCCAGACAAAGGAGTTCTGGTAAAGCGATGTTCTAGGTGTTTCCAGTTGCACGACGAACTGGAGCGCTCCTGCCGTCTGTCGGGACTGTCTGACAGGAGTTGCCAGGGGCGGGATTATGCGGGCCAAATCTTGGGAACATCTGCCGTGAAAGTATCTGTAAAACAGAGACATCTCGGCCACATGTCTGCGATGTTCCAGACTATCCAGATTCCGGGTCAACTCCGGATCGCCGACGAGACGCACAGCCCTCTTCTGAATGGAATCCAGCAGCTTTAGGGTATGCTTTGGTGCAGCACCCCAGATATGTGAGCAATATTCTAAGCACGGTCTTATTTGCGCTTTGTACAGCAAGAGCAACTGCTGCGGTGTATAGAGTTTTTTGTTGCGAAATAGCGCACCAAGCTTCTGGGAGGCTGATTTTGCGATGTTAGCAACATGGTCATGCCATGACATATTGCTGTTGACCGAGACACCCAGCAGCCCGATTGACGAGGATGAAGGAATGGTCGATCCTGCCATAATGATGTCAGGGCCCGCTGTATTGGCCCTCTTAGTAAAAGTTGCTGCTTGGGTCTTTGCTGCATTGAACTGGACCAAATTTCGGTCGCCCCAAGTTTGAACTTTCTCCAGGTCTTGATTAATTGCTGTAATCTGCTCCTGTCTGTGGTTACGAGTCTCAGTCGCTGGTAAGGGTTTTTCTGATCTAAAGTGGGAGACAAGGGTACTGTCATCTGCAAAACTGTAAACAGGATTATTGGTTTCGATCAGCAGGTCATTAATATAGATGAGGAACACAGTTGGTGAAAGTATTGCGCCCTGAGGCACGCCCGCGTTGATGGTGAATGTATCCGAGATGTGTCCATCGACCGCAACGTGTAGGGATCGGTTCTTAAGGAAACTGGCCAGCCAGCTGCAGAGAGAGGCGGGCAGTCCCAAGGACGGCAGTTTGTTGAGCAGTCCGTCATGCCAAACTCTGTCGAATGCCTTTGAAATATCCAACGCAATCGCTCGAGACTCTCCGTAGTTTTCAATTGCCCTACTCCATATATGAGTGACATAGGCCAATATATCTCCTGTCGATCTCTCTTTGCGAAAGCCGTATTGATTATCGCTGATTATTCTGTTGCTCTCGAGGTACTTTAGTAGTTGCTGGTTGACTACACGTTCCATGACTTTGGAGATTATTGGAAGCAAGGCAATTGGGCGATAGTTTGAGGGCGTGGTTTTCTTGCCTTTTTTTGGAACAGGTTGCACTCGAGCGACTTTCCAAGAGGATGGGTAAATCCCTTTTCTGTAAGAAAGAGAAAAAAGCCTGGAAAAAACGGGTGTTAGTTCGTTGGCGCAGTTCTTTAGCACGATGGCAGGTATTCCGTCCGGTCCTGATGCCTTTTGTGTATCTAGTTCTTTAAGGATTTTGCGAATATTACGGTGAGAAAACTTGACTTCTGCCATGGTAGTGTTGATGTTCGGTATAGTGGGGAGAGTCTTGCCTTGAGGCACGTCTAAGGTAGAGTGCGATGAAAACATTTTGGCGAGCATGTTTGCTTTTTCCTTGGCTGTAGTCGCCGTGATGCCACGTTCGTCCGTCAAAGGTGGGAGAGACGTTTTTGTAAAGTTGTTACTTACTGCCTTTGCTACCGACCAGAAATTCCTGGAACCACTGGGGCATTGCAAAAGTTTATTCCTGATCCGTTGATTGTGTTTGTCCTTAGTTTCGTCGATCACACGCTTGCACTCATTTCTCGCTTCGATAAAATAATTGCGATTTTCAGCGGTCTGATTTTGCTGCCAGTACTTATAGGCTTGTTGTTTCCTTCCTACAGCTCTTTCGCATCTTTTGTCGAACCAGGGCTTTCCTTTTGATGGTAACTTGATGGAATTTGGGATGTATGCTTCCATTCCTGAGGAGATTACTTGCATGACCTCTTCGCAGCAGTCTGAAGGGTCGTCAGTGGCAAAGCAGACGTCGAGCCAAGGAAAATCTAGGTAGAACTGCCTTAGATCGTCCCAGTTTGCAGAATTGTAATGCCAGATTTTGCGAGGCAATGGTGGATCCTTCTGTATGGGTGGCAATTCACAAACCGTTGTAATAAGTTTGTGGTCGGAGGTACCTAATGGCGGACCAACTGTAACCTTGTACTGGTCAGGATTGGTGGTCAGAAAAAGATCCAGGAGGGCGGCGAATTCGCCCCTCTCTGAGATTCGAGTTGGTTCGTCTACAAGTTGAGTAAGCCCGCAGCTGATGGCAAATGCTTCAGCTTCTCTACCTTCGTTGTCGGTCTTGTTGTGATGTTTGAGCCAGTTGGTGTTGTGGGCATTGAAGTCTCCCAGAACGATTATTTCTGAACTGGGGTGATCGACCTGTATTGAGTCAAAAGTGGTAGCTAGTGTTGAAAAAAAGCTTTGGTAGGCTCTATCGCTCGCGATAGAGACAACATATAAACTTGGTTAATCCCTTGGCGGTGAACTTGAGCCACATGACGTCAAGGTTGTTCGGTTCGAGTGTTTCCTCGCGGTGACATGAAAGGTCGCTTCGGACAAAAAGGCATATTCCGAACTTATATCTAAATCTGGTATGTAAGTCGTAACCAGGATAGAGGAAGTTCACTGTTGTTGTTGTAGAACATACTTGTGTTTCTGTGAGGGCTAATATGTGTGGTCTATTTGCTTGTAGATGTTGGTGTACCGAATTTATGTTTGTATTTAGGCCTCTTATGTTGCAGAAATCTATTCTAAATTGGTTCGGTATCTTTGCTGTATGTGAAATGCGGAATGAAGGGCTCCCAGGGCCACCCAGCGCCCGGAGATCCGAATGGCCGGGGAGTTTACTTCCGGAATATTTTGATCCTGGAAGCACCATCATGTCCATATATTCCTACTGTGGAACCCGGGACCACCAGCGCGAAAGCGGAACGTGATTTGGGAAAACCACTTAGCGCTTCCCAATTCTGGTGGGGTGGTCTTTCACCGGACGATGCGAGTAGGCTTATGCATCTACCACCTAGGGCCGCTTCCACTCGAAGCATCGGCCTCAGACTCATTCCTTTGGCGGTCCCTAGTCTGGTGCTTAAAATGGCCCTGAAAACCTAAAGCAAAAAGTAAAATCTATTGAAAACAGCATTAAAACACTCTCGACATCTACAGCCAAGATAAGTGAGCTGACTGATAAAATTGAGTTGATTGAGCGACATGGTTCGAATGATAAACCCTCAAATAAGCCATGTGAAAAGATAAGGTCAAAAAGTGTTGCTGATGATGATGCATCGTTAATACATACACTGAACAACCAATTAAAGAATATGTCACTTTCAATTGAGAAACTCTCTTCAACAGTTGTTGCTGAGAAAACTAAGAATGCAGTAACTATCAAGAACTTGTTTGACACGTTTACCAGTACCATCAATGGGAGGAAAACTAGTACCACTTGTAAACAGAGCCCAGCTGACGTTTGTAAAAAACCTATTACAGAGAAAGAGGTTGCAAATGCCAATTTGCAAGCTGAAATGCAATCTGAACTTAACGATTACATTCATGTTGAGAATTACAAGGATTCCTTGGCTCCAAGCTCTGCTCCTGTTACTGCTGGATCCGTTGCTAAAAGGACTAATGTCGTTAAGGGCTCTAATAAAAACATTATTGAGATATCTGCTGCTGAAGACTGTAGATCTATCTATATTGGTAACTTAAGTCCAACCTGTAATGAGGATCAACTTAAACAGTTTCTTGCTTCCAATAGTGTTGTTGTGTTATCATGCAATGAACTTTCTTCAGCAAAGTCATATGGCGACAAGCTGAGCTCAAGTTTCAAGGTGTCAGTACCAACCAGATATGAAACAGCTGTTTTTAATAGCGATTTATGGCCAGAGAATGTCATAGTTAAATCCTTTGTTACTCGAAACAAGCCTACGTGGTCTTCTGGGAACCATAGAGGTCGACAAAATTTTTATCGAAGGCCTCGCAGTGTTCATCAAGCAAGGTGAATCAACGGGGCAGGGATATCAATGTGTACTACTAAAATGTTAGAGGACTCAGAACTAAGCTAACTGATTTGACTAATAGTGTTTCTGTATGTTCTTATGATGTCCTTGTTTTTACGGAAACTTGGTTAAATCTGGATTTTTCAGATTCTGAACTTGGTCTACATAATTATATTATTTTTAGAAAGGATCGGGACAGTTCAGCTACTGGAAAATCTAGAGGTGGTGGGGTACTTATAGCTGTAAAAAAGAGCCTAAAAGCTCATGCTATCTCTGTTAATTTCAATTCAGCCCATCATGATGAAATTTGGGTATGCATATCTGAGGATGGTGTTAAATGTTTATATATATGTGCTGTGTATTTTCCTCCTAATTCTAAGGTGACTGAGTATGAATGTCACTGTGATTTTCTAGAGCTTGTGAGTGAAGACTGTGATGTGCTATATATATTGGGAGATTATAATTTGCCACACCTTCATTTTGTTGATGAAGGAAAGTTAAACACTGGTATGAATGTCAATTGCGCGCAGGCCGATGTTATTGTTAGTACTATGTTATTTGTTAATTCTCGTCAGGACAATACTATCAAAAATGTTAATGATGTCATGCTGGATTTTGTTTTCAGTAATGATGATAACACAAGGGTGGTCTGTGCGGGTGATGTTTTGTTGCCTTGTGATACTCATCACCCTGCACTGGCTATTAATTTGTATGACGGTGGCCCTGATCTGCCTGTTCAGTTTGAGGAAGTGGTGTATGATTTTAGGAATGCAAACTTTAGTGTGATGAATAAATTTTTAGTTAATGTAAGTTGGGATCAATTGCTCATAAATTCTGTAGATATTGATGTTGACTATTTTTACAACATATTAAACAATATTATTGAAATATGTACTACAAAGATTCTTATAAAATCTAAATTTCGATTTCCCATCTGGTTTAGTCAAGACCTTAAAATGCTAAAATTTGACAAGAAAACTGCACATAAGAAATTTAAGTTGTCAAATAGTTCTGCTGACTACTTAATCTTTACTAATCTACGCTCATTATGTAAAGACAAAGCTAAGAAGGATTATGATACATACATTAATAATATTCAAGTAAATCTAAAAACTGACTTAAAAATGTTTTGGAACTACATTCACTATAAAAAAAATAACACTAATGATATACCTCCTGTTGTAATGTATAATAATGAAAGGTTTGAGGATGGAAATCTCATTGTGGAAGCCTTGGCTAATTATTTTGCAAGTGTTTATGAAGATCCCAAAGATTCAGTAACGGGTATCCCTAATGACTTTGGATTTAATCTTAATGCCTGTGAGTTCAGTATCGGAATCTCAGAAATATTTGAGAAACTATTTTCATTGGATATTTCAAAGGGACCTGGTCCCGATAATATACCGGCCACTATGGATTTTATTTAACAAATCGCTCTGTGAAGGTTGTTTCCCACAAACATGGAAAGTATCCTATGTGGTTCCAATATTTAAAAATTGTGGGAATAAGGAACATGTGGAGAATTATAGACCCACATCCTTAATGTCACTGATACCAAAATATATTGAGTCTTTTGTATCTGAATTTATGACTCACAGGTTTAGGAATATCATAGTCACCTAACAGCATGGATTTTTGGATGGCAGATCGATTTCATCTAATCTACTTGTTTATGTGGAGAATATTGTTGAAACGTTGGAATCAGGTTTTGCTATGGATTCAGTATATGCCGATTTTGCTAAGGCGTTTGACAAGGTCAACATTGGCATATTAGTCAAGAAACTTAGTGCATATGGTATTCAGGGTGTACTGCTGAAATGGTTTAGCTCGTACCTAACTAAAAGAAAGTAAATTGTGATGATTAAGTGCTTTCTTTCTAAACCCGTAGATGTAACTTCTGGTGTTCCTCAAGGAGCTCATCTTGCCCCCATTTTGTTCAGCATTTTTATGAATGATGTTGTGTCTTCATTTCAATATTGTAGTTTTCTTATGTATGCTGATGATATTAAAACTTTCTTACCAATTCACCAAACTGATTCCATCTTGAAACTTCAGGCTGATCTGGATGGGTTTTATCAGTGGTGTTGTACCAATGAAATGCAACTTAATATCTCAAAATGTAAATATATTCAGTTTTCTAGGTTGAAAAATAAGACTACAAATAGATATTATTTTAATAACACCTATATTGAGCAAGTTCAGACTATAAAGGATCTTGGAATAATTTTTGACTGTGGGTTTACTTTTTATCATCGCATTGAGGTTTGCAGGAACAAGGCTATGAGGATGTTAGGATTTATAAAGCGCAACACAAGGGATTTTAATAATATTTCAGCTATTAAAACGTTATATGTGTCATTGGTGCGACCACATTTGGAGAACTGCTCCACTGTGTGGTCACCCTATTTTGGATCTTATCAAAATATGCTTGATGGAGTTCAGAGAAAGTTTTTAAGGTATATTGCCTATAAATTAAATATCCCAGTGGAAAATGTTGACTATCATAAACTGGAAAAGATGTTAAACATAGGTTCTCTGAAATCCAGAAGAGTTGCTGCTGATGTCATTTTTACATTTAAACTTGTAAATGGGCTATGTGACTGTCCTGACCTTTTAATTAAGTTAAATTTTTTGGCAAGATCTTTACGTGTACATAGGTGCTTTGAATTACATCAGCATAGGACATTATATGGTCAGAATAATGGTATCAATAGGCTTATGATGAATTGCAACATGTGCAAGACAGATTTTTTTAACACGACCTTATACAATTTAAAAAAATCCCTTAAAAATATCTCCTATAGTTAGTGTTTATTGTATCATCTACATTTTATACTTGCATGCAATTTTTATATTTGTTTTTTTATTTTTATAAGTAGCATAATTAGCTTTAAATTCTATTAGTATGAAGTCTAGGTTATAGTTTCATTGTATAAAGACTATGAACTCTGTAACCGATTGGGTGTAACCCGTTAATATGAATAAATAAAAATAAATAAAAATAAAATAAATTATTGTGGGTGAAGATGTAGATTTGCTGGTGAACATGATTGGTCATTGTCGGGGTGTACATTCAAATGTATACTTTCTAAAGCCGGGTAAAGGCGCAGTTTCACAACTAATTTTTTTTTCCTGACTGCCAACCAGACCAATCCATCAGTGACACCATATTGTTTTTGCATGCCATGGGAGGATGTGACACAACTTCAGCCTCGTTCAAAGTAGGAAAAATAAGGTTTCTCCAAACCCTCAAGAAAAACCCTGTTCTAACCAAGACCATTAAATGTTTTAAAGATCCTACGGCATATGTTGACACTGTTATTAATGCTGGCCTTGCCTTTTTAACTGCATTGTACAAATTAACTGACAAGGAAGGCACGTCCTTGAACAAATTGAGGTATAAATGCTACCTTAGGTCTGCATACAGAACAACATCCCATTTGTCGTCCCTACCTCCTACCGAGGCCGCAGCACAGCAACATTTTTTGAGAGTATACTTTCAAGTACAACAATGGCTTGGAAATAAAAAAGATCCTGAGCAATGGGGATGGAAGGAAACCAAGGGGGGTCTGCAGCCAGTACCAACGCTACAGCCACCAACACCAGAAGCAGTTTTAAAACTTATTTCTTGCAAATGCATGAGGACCTGTCAGACCAACTGTAGATGCAAAAAGGTAGGCCTTAACTGTTCTAATATGTGCCTGAAGCAGAGGATGATCCGGAGTTCCCTGAATCACTTGAAGGTAACTATGCAAGGATAATTCTATCCCACCTTTATTTCTTCACTCACTATGTGTTAAAAATATGTTTCTAAATAGGTACTTCCGTACTTACTGCTTTCATGTGTATTCAATAAATTATCAAATAGGAAGGCTGCCCTGAAGAAAGTATGGAATCTGTGCCTAAGAGGATTCGTATAAGTACATACATATATATTGGACAGAAATTCTTAATAGGTACTGCTTTCATATTTATTCAATAAATTGCAAACATCTGGAATTAAGTCAATGACTATTTGTTTCAGACGTATAAGAACTGGACGGCCGCCTTGGAGAAATCATGGAAGCCATGTCTAAGAGGGCTCGTATACATAAATACATATAAATTGTATAGAAATAGATGCCTTTTATTAGCCTATATCATAATATTTACCTAAAAATAAAAAAGAAATAAAAAGTATAAATTAATGGTGGTTTTTGCTATTTTCTAAAAATTACTGAAGTTCCTCGATGTTTCAACACTCTTTTGCAAGGAAACCGTACCATGTACAAAAAATTTTAGGTAATTTTCTCCTCTTTATTTCACTACAGAACCACTTTTTACGTAAGTAGCTTGCTTTGCCAGTTATAAGGTGAAAACCACTAAAAAACATTATTTTTAGTGGTTTTTTGATGATTTCTCATATTTTCGGGCAAAATTTTTGTTGGACAACTTCAGAATCATGTTCAGCACCACAAAAAACATAAAATTAACCACTAAAAACAATTACACCAAAACTTTCCACTTTAAACTACCGTTTTACTGAACTATGGGTCGTTAGTAATATCCAGACGTTTTTGTCAGTTTTTTGAAAAGTGCCGGCAGCAGATAAATTAATGAATAAAGAATGTGTCAAATTCTTAGTAGCATAATGCTGTAGCTTGAAAATAGTTAGACGAATTTTGTTCAGCGTATCAGATTCTGAAAGTTTATTCTCTGTACATTTTCGATAACTTAGTGGCCATTTACACATTATATAGGGGGTAAGGAAACATTATTCTTACTTTTGTGCTATTGATAAGTCAGAAAAAAACTGCCGCAGCCACCGCACCCTCATTGATCAGACTCTCCAGCAATTATTTAAACATGGCATCACGCTTGTTTTTAGTATTTTGGAACCCAAATTCTTGTGATTCACATAATCAAATGGCTTAAATAGATCAAATAACGCTGTCGACGCAAGCCTCCAGACATTAAGATGGACAGTTTATCATTACCAATGCTGTTAAAAATATTATTTTCTTCATTAAGATCGGGTATTATATTAATTAGTTGCCTTACCGTTTCCAAAACAGCTGATGCTCCAAAATATCCGGAACCAGCTTCGCATAATGTTTTTTTAATACTTCTGAACCGTTGACGTGTTTAACTATTCGGTCATCTGAGAGTTGGTCTGGCTCCAAAATCTCTAGCCAGCATTCGTACTGCTGTCTTAAATGCGGTTCCGGATCACAAAGATAGGTTTCCGAGTCTTTCTGCAGCTCATAGAGAGCTTTCTGTCGAAAGGAAACATTTATATAGAAAAACATTGTTCAATATGTATGTCTATCATTACGTCAATAACAAATTAAACAAAGATAGACAACATAACATAAAGTTACTATCTCGTTTATTGGGGAACGCCCCATATACAGATATATGAGCTGTTTAGCCCTTGGTTGTAATGTTTTTGGAGAAAAACAGTAGTTGAATAAAGAAACAAAAATGCTCATAAAAGACTGCCATTGATAATCGACGAAATATCCTCAGCATCTCAGCCCTCTCCTGCTAAAGTGACTTTAATATTCTCCTTATTACAGGCACTGAAAATTCACTTTTTTATTTTGTTTGAGTCACTTACCTCCAAGTTAAAGGAATGATCTTATATATGAGTGCTTAGTTCTTTTGCCATAAATAACTGACAGTTGGTAGAGATAGTATAGATAAAATTAATGTGATGAATGTTAGGTCATATGACAATAATGAATTGGTTATTTTATTCATTTAACCATATTTTGTACTGTCAAAACAAAAGCGTTACCTGGAATTTGTTGAGCTTGTGTGTTTCAGAGTTTTCAACTATCAATATTTCTGTGTCTTCGTCATCTGGACTAGGGTTTAGTACTGTGTTCATTTGTCCTAGAATTCATCACACACACGTCTCCATATTAATATTTACAAATTATCATAAAAATCTTTGTTTTTGTTACAGGTTGGAAAATAAAAAATGGGTTGTAGAACTTACCCAAAAATGTACTAAAACTCCTTTTGACAGTGTTAACAGTTGAATCTGGAGACTCCAGCTAAAGGAAAATAAATAATTAGGAAAATTATATACTTACATCATACAATCTGTGATTTCTTGAGTAAAATGATAAACTAGTCACTTACGCTAAGGGTCTTCTCCATAACCGTTCCAGCAGATGATACAACGCTGCTTGCTTCATTTTTCACTGCAGTACCAAATTCTTCTAAGTCTTTCTTGACAAATTCCAGCACCTCGGTACTCTATAATACCATAACTTATATACTTTTGTTTGCTTTAACTAAATTTGTATTAGAAACTACTTAGTATAGGATATAGGGTATAACTAGATGATGATGATATTCTAGGCAGCTTGTTGAAACGGACTGCAAACTGTTTGGCAGTTCCTTTAACACATATTAAATCATTTAAGATGGTTGCCTTTCCAGATGAGTTCAAAAGGGCACTAGTAAGACTGTTATAAAGAGGGTGGTATCAATAAACTTGACAACTATCACTCCTCTTGAATGTCAGTAAAGTATTTGAGGAGGGGATTTTCCAACACTTGACAAGCTGTCTGGTAGTCTCGTTTTATAATATCTGACAGTCAAAATGGCAGGGCCGTTCGTTGGGATGTGCAGGTTGTGCGTGCACAAAGGCGGTACATGATTGTACATTTACATAATGTTGTACATTTACATAAAATACATAGTGGAAACACAGATGTGAGCCACAATAGACCAAGGGTCGCAGTGGAGGGTCCTATTTGGACCCACTCACGTGTACAAATACAATACAAATACAATACATAAAATAATTATACACTTAATTACAACTTCAAAACTAAACTGTATAGCTTATTCGGATATAAAATTCAATAATAATTGTAATGAAAATGAGATCTGGGAAAACTTAGATCATTTGAAAATTATGGGCGAATATGCATCTGTAAAGGACATATAATTGTTTCTATAGTGTTGTACTTTTTCTTTACTTGTCTTCTTTTCATTTTTTTAATTCAAGATATTGCTTCATTGGATGCTTCCTGCTTGGATAAAATGTGTGTTTATTACTGTTGAAAGAGAAATGTGTGTCATTACTTTGCTGCCACAAGGAACGGCATTTTGAGTGCTACAAAGGCTGCCGAACACCTAGGAACAGCCCTACAAAATGATTTCCAGAAACAGAAGTCAACAATATGTGCTACCTGCCAAGCACTGGATAAAATTTTTAAATCACTTATACCCATAAAGACAGAACAGCAATGGTTATGTGTCTCAATTTATGACAAGCATGTGACACTGTTGACCATTCTATACTGTGCTACAAGCTTGAAAGGTGTGAAATATGGGGGGAGGGGGGTGGCATTGCGCCTGATGGACTCATATTTATCGGATCCATATCAGTGTGGGGCAAGTGGGAAGACTTATACTTCACGATTTTTGCCCAAGTCCCCCAAGGCTCGATACTGGGGCCTCTACTTTTCTTTCTGTATACCACATTATACATGTGATGTGGTTTTTTATGTTGATGACACATCTTTGATCTGCTTACAGTTTCCTCGTCCGGTTTATTGGACTTTTCAATAAATTATTGCCAAATAGGATCTTTTTTCTGCCATCATTTTCATGAGACATATTAAAAACACTATTCAAACAACGGGTAGAATAACGTCAGTTCGCGTCATCCGTACATTATAAAGGCAGACGCAGTATCTTGTTCTGACTGTAAGGCAGTAGGATATTTTCATGAAAGAACAAGTTCATTTGGATGTTGTAGAGAAATTATTCCAATTGCAAGTCTAGACAGGAACTATTTTTGGTAGAAAAAAGAAAACTAACTTGAAATAAATTGTTGTAAAAATCTGTTATTGCCACGTTTAATAAGAAAAATATGAATAAAAATAAAAAAAAACGCAATTTCAAAAAAAAATTACAACTCCTATTCCATTCTATAAAAATAATAAAAATGTATCTGCAGCTCGACAATGGCCCTGAAAAAGCTGGATGGCACCTACACGGAAGGAGAGAATGCTCCTCCTCCTGAGCCAACACTTCCCAGGTAGTCAACCAAGAAACCTAAATAAAGAAGAAGCTATCCCAAGGCGACCTACTAGGGATGACAGGGTAATGGCAAAAACGATAATCACTGCTGGGCAACTCGAATGGGCATTGAATACATTTGAACCACTCAAATCGCCAGGGGGTGGATAAAATCTTCCCAGCCCTCTTACAAAGGGGAAACAGATATTTTGCCACATCTTGTAGAGATCACCATAAGCAGTATGGCCATGGCATACATACCAAAAGCATGGAGAAGGACGAAAGTTACATTCATCCCGAAGATAGGAAAGAAGGATGGGACAGACTCTAAATCCTTCAGACCAATCAGTTTCACGTCATTCTTACTCAAGACGATGGCGAAGGAAATAGACAATTACATCAGATCCACTACCTTAGAAACGCGGCCGTTGAATGCAAGCCAGCAATCAGCATGCATACAAAACGGGCAGGTCCACAGAGACCGCACTGTTCCAACTGACCAGCATGATACAAGGAACTCTAAATGAGAAAGAAATCGCGCTCTGCGTCTTCCTAGACATCGCGAGAGCCTTCGATAATACATCCCACGTGGCTGTAAAAAGGGCACTGACGAGAATGGGAGTGAACGACACAATATATCGATGGATGTGTCATATGCTTGCCACGAGGACAGCAGAACCTTCATTAGACAATCAGACTATTGAAGTGAGCACCCCTCGAGGTACGCCACAGGGCGGAATATGCTCACCACTAACGTGGAGTCTAGTGGTGGAAGAACTACTGAAAATACTGACAGACTTCAGCCTACATTGTGTTGGGTATGCCGATAATATTGTCATCACAGCAAGAGGAAAGTTTGAGGGTATACTATGTGAACTCATTCAAGCTGGACTCAAAGCAACGGAAGAATGGTGCCAAACAGTGGGGCTGGAAATAAACCCATCAAAAATAACCATAGTACCTTCTCTTGGAAGAAAGAACTCCCTAGAATGAAAGTTATCCGAATACACAGAACCAACATTACACTGGCATCGAAAGTCAGATATCTAGGTATAACGTTGGACTGCAAACTCATATGGAATAAAAACATTGAAGGAACCAAGAACCAAATTCTCCGAAGCAATGGAAAAACACCCGGACATATTCCAGGCGGCAATTAACGCCATAGGAAGATGTGCGCATACAACCTCGACAGAAACTGTAGGAAGAAAGAGATTGTCAACAACAATCAGCTCCAGAATGGTATGGGAATGCCTAGATAGGCTAAATGAACTAGGCAAGAATAACAAATTCTCCCTTCAATGGATACCAGGACACGCTGGGATAGAAGGCAACGAAAAAGCAAACCAATTGGCAAATGTAGGAGCATAAACTCCGATTTTAGGACTGGAACCATTCTGTGGCATAGGGACGCACACCTACAAGGAAGAATTCAGGAAAGAAGAGTGAACCAAATGGATCAACTTCGAGAGTTAAGGCAATCAAAGATGTTTCTAGGGCACTCTCATCCAAGTAGATCAAAACGCCTTATAACACTGAGTAAGAACAATCTCTGCATCATCATCGGCTTTCTGACGGGCCATTGCCGGTTAAGAAGGCACTTGGAGAGAATAAAAATTGAAAACGAGGACAGTTGCCGGTTCTGTGAGGAAACCCCGAAACACCTCATGGAGTGCGAATGGCCGGCCTGCTTTGGGTGCTGCATCGTCGAACAGGAGGAACTTTCATCCATACTACTTGCTTATATTAAAGCACTGAAGCTGGATGAGGTACTCTGATTAAGAATCACATCAACGGAAGCACCATGGAATAGATCTGTACAGGTCGCAGTGTATTACTAGATCATTCATTCATTGATTCATTTATCTGCAGCGAGAACATTTCTTCATACATATGGCATTTTGATAAGTTTTTTAATGACATAAAAGGTTTACTTGGAACTGACACAATCATTGAAACAATTATAAGGCCAATAAGATTACCTGCTTTTTTTACAATAATTTTAATTTTTTTTAATTTATTTTATTTATTTAACGGTTCATCCATTTACAAAATATATCTAACCCAAAGATAACTAGAATTGATTAAAATTTGTAAATAATAGTCAAGTTATTTTACTTATAATTACACCGGACAAAATACAAACTTAAACTAGAATAACAAGCAATTTAAAATGTCAAACAATTTATACATACATATCTAAAAACTTCTTAATTTAAATTTAAGACTGCCAAGCGAAATATTAAAGAGATAAATATTTTTGTTTAAAATTAAGTCATTTGCGTGACGAAGCATCCTTGTCAAAGATTCATTAGACCCATAATTAGTTGGATGGAAAGGTATTACAAATAAAGAAGTGTTTTAGAGTTCGATATTCTAAAAAGCTGAAGCTATATATCTTTGGACTTAGAAAATTGTGCTCTTTATGCATGTGAAGCCAAATACAGGGCATTTCATTAAAAAAGTTAGAGGTATGCGAATTTTGACATTACCAACATTCAATTGCGTTTTCCAATGACAGATTCTTAAAATTCAGAGAACACCCTAAATTTTTATATTTACACCTTTTTTCTATCTGCCAAGGTAAATATTGCAGGGTGGAGTGTCAATATATAGAATAACACTCTGTACAGTCCAGAATCTCTTATGGGGCAAATCAAATGATTCTTCAAATAATTTTTAAAATGCGGTATAGATAGATCATCACAGAGGAGTTATGGTAGAGAATTACATTCTGACAATATTCAGCCTATACATTCTGGGATGCGCCCTTTTTTGCTGGTTTCCAGGGGCAACATCAGTATGGTAAAAGGTTTAAGAGCAATCTAAGAAATGAAAAGCCAAATTATAGTTACAAAGAAAAAATTAATTTTTAATATTGTAAAAGTATGGAACATATTGCCAACTGCTATAAGAGGACAGAAAACTGTAAACTTAATGAAAAGTAAGCTTTAAAAGTTCCTTCGTGGAAGAACATATTATAGTCTGGGCGAGTTCTTTTCAAATGTGGAAGTGAATGAAACACTTGTAGGCTATTTTTAAAGCCTATTGAATTGTGTGAATTATTTGTTGAAATGTACCATAATGCCTAATTGTTTTTCTGTTAATTTGTTCGTAATCCCGTGTCATTTCAGTCTATACACGACCGCACTCAAAAAAAAGCCGGCTTTTAAAAGTACATCATCAAACTGTTTAGAATATCTTTAAACCTATATGAATTTATATGGACGTAATATGCTGTTATGTGATAATAATATATAGTTTAGTTAAGCATATTATATTTTAAAAATAACTGTTAGGACCATCGAAGTTACTTTAATTAAGCGCATTGAGAAGCACACTGCCATCTTTTAAGAAACATCCGTTTATTAAGCTTAAACTATATCGGGTTATCTAAAAACAACTGATATGCTTAATGTAGTAAGTTACTTTGAAAATAATTTAGGATCAAGATTTAAGACAATTAAAAAACTGTCGAAGCCCTAAAAGTTCCAAGAAAGTAATGGATTTCGAATTTAAAGCATGATAGTATTGTATTACTATTGTATTGTATAAAATGACAATGACAGGGTGATGCACAATGACCATGTTCCGCAGTGTATGATAATTTTTTTTCTGGCACTGTTTGTTTTTCCACCAAATTCCAAACAGCATCTTTTAAAAGTGTATTTGAAAAGGGAAATTCTTCTTTCCAAACCATTCTAAAAGACGTTTTTTACTCCAGCTTTTTCTCAGAATTTCTTCTTCTAGATGACTATAATAAGTTGTGTTATCCAGTATAATTAAGGTTGGTTGTTCTAAGTTTGCAATAGGTTGATCTTTAAACCACTTCTCAAAATGTATGGTATTCATATTATCATGATAACCACCTGTTTTCTGATTACACTTAAAAATTAAAGATGCATTTTCATTTGTCACAAATCCATTTTTGATTCCAGCATGAACAATTATTCAACAAATCCCACTTCCACTTTTTTTTAAATTATTGTATTTACTACCATCTTGCCACATCCTTCTATACTCACTTTTGCTAAAAATCCATGTCTCATCCAGAAACACCGGTTTATATATGTTCTCTTTTTTAGCAACTTGATATTTATTTTTAAATAAAATTATCTTCGATCTGATTCCAGGCAATTCCAATAATGTTTTCTTTCTTCCTGCTTTTTGACACTAAAATCTGTTTTCTTAATTCCCGAATATAAAGAACATTTGAAATCCATTCCTGTGTTTGGATCTTCTAGATTGTATAATGTACAATGATGTAGATGTAGGTTCTGAAATATACTAATACTAGTTCTATATAGAAATATAGGATAGGGTATTTTGACATTGTTCCACACCCATTTGGGTATTATGTAATTAATTTTTACTGGAATAAAGAATTACATACATACATACTTTGTGGAGCTTTTAGGGTCTCAGATGCCTTTGGAACGGCCTTAAATCGAGACCCTAAATCATTTTTAAAATAACTTACTACATTAAGCATACGCATTATCGATTGGAATATCACATTTTGGTAATGTATTTTTGCATTATATAATGATATTAACAGGCATCCAATTTCTGAGGTAATTTTCTGATTCACCTGATTAATGATTGACAATAAGAATGGAGTTATTCCAAATGGGTATTAAAAATACTAGTATCATTATGATAATGACTGGATCTATACTCATGATAGTGATCGGTACATTACACTGAAAGGATCTAAGAAAAAGCTGATTAACTAACTATCTCCAGACTGAATGTTAGTAATTTATTTGTACTTATTCAATATTATGTAACATGTAGCCCCAAATAACTACCCAAGTACTTATAAATTATGCTAGGAAAGTAACGTATTTCTAAACCAACGTAATGGTCAGTAAGAATTCCTAAGCATGATTATAGTAACAAGGACACAATATTTACCTTATTCTTGGCAGCGCTCAACCAGGAGTTAAACCATCCCTCGTTACCCGATGGCATAGTAGAATTCCTATAATGAACAAAAAACATATTAATTATTGTTGCACAATGTAGATTAATTCAATTCCAATAGAAGATAATTAAAAATGACACTAAGATAAGGTCAAATATTATTTTATTAAGTAGTGCATAAAAAATTTAAATATTAGAACAGAACATGTTGAATTGTTATCATTTCCAAATCATGAAAAATTAAATATGTTTAAAGTACCTAATAAAATGATATATAGCAATGTCTCGACAAAAAAAATTAAAACAAAACCTGGAGCAATCATGTTGAAATATTACAAGATGTTTAGAAAAACAGATCAAAATATCGGGAATATAATTCTGTACAAAGCATTTCAACTGAGAAACTTACGTATCCGAATTTTCTGCCATAATTTGAAAGTTAATTGCGACGTTTTGCACTTAAAATTTTACAAACAGTGTTTGGCGTGATAAAATTCTTGACGGGTGTCCCCCTTTTGTTTTGTTTTTTATTTCAATGGTTTTATATTAGACATTAGGATGTCGTAACGACGGCCATGATACATTTATTAACCTGAAGTTAGGCTTTAAATTCATGTTGATAGTTTCGGTAGCAACACGTTGCTACTCTGACTCTGTCTCTGTTACAATACTTTTTTGAAGAAGAAGGATATTTCGCGACATCTATGACGTAGTTATCATACTACTAGAAAACTACCTGAAAAAGATCCTTTACAGTCATGCGCATATATATAATACGTATTATATATATGGTCATGCGCCACTATGCTATATTAGTCGCTTCTGTTTGGATGAACGGGTCGCGACAGTTCTGACTTTGGCTGCCATCGAGGTAAAAGCGTCTCCAGCGCCATCTAGTGTAGGTGGCGTTGACTCGAGTGATTGCATTCGATGTCTTCGCGAGTTTTATAAGATCCTTTACACAAATAGAGCACTATGTAAACATCGACCTCTCCTATTAACCAGGAGCTAACCCAAGACATACCCAAAATGAAGAAAAAAACAAACTGAGAAACATAATCTTGAAAAAAAAAGCAACGGGGTTTGAATTCGGGCCGCCCAGGTGAGACTCAGCCATCTAAACTTCTCCACCACGAGAGCTCCTGCGCATTATAAGATCCTTTACACAAATAGTGCACTATATAAAAATCGGCCTTTCCCATTGGTCGATTCGCATGGCCCTCCGCTCGCTTCGCTCGCTACGGGGGCTCAAGAAAAGGAAACTAACCAGGTGCTAACCCAATCTAATCCAAGACATACCCAAAATCAAGAAAAAAAGCTGTTTAGAAACATAATCTTTAAAAAATAATAAAAAAAGCAACGGGGTTCGAACCCGCGTTTTCCAGGTGAGAGCCAACGATCTAAACCTCTACACCATCAGAGCTCTTGTCAGAAATCGGTTGCATCACGCAGACATATCGTAATACGAGATGGATCGACCAATAGGAGAGGTCGATTTTTACATAGTGCACTATTTGTGTAAAGGATCTTTAAATGCAGCTCCTGCTACAAATTGATTGCATCACGAGCATTTAAAGATCCTTTACACAAATAGTGCACTATGTAA
>MU188782.1:4057-16424 GCA_016904865.1 Pissodes strobi
TATATGTATATATTTGTAAGCCCAGCTCATCAACAGCAAAAAACTATACCTCTATATTATTATAGTAGTGGTAATAATATATACAGCATCTGGTAAGATATCCATCCGCTGAAGTTTTTAAAGAGCTTTCTAAAATGTTAAATGTCGCAAGTTATTGGAGGTCTTGACATGAAATTCATGAAAGTTATATCATCCAGCGATCGGGGCAAAAGCTTAGCCCTCTCCACAGGCGTCCATCTAAAAGTCAAATAGGGCTCGCTCTTTCGACTGTTCGGAGGGATTTACTAGATGACAGGGCGCTCATCCAAAACGAGGCACAAAGTCATTGTATTTATTTAGCCCTCACATTCATAGAGCTTTCCGGACTTAATATATACAGTATTAAAAACATGCTTTTGTGCTATATATTACAGGTCTGGTAAAGTGCGAGCGTGCGGCATGACTGGCGTTAACAAGTAATAGAGTTTTTTTCTTGTTGAAACTATAATTATTTCGCACCACAAAATGCAAAAATGCGTGGGAATGTAAATAGCGTAAAACGTTATAAAATAAATTATAACTTTAATTCAATTTTAGAGCTTGAAACTTACATGGAATCACTATTTTACATTCGTGTAATGTTTTCGTTTCGTTCCACGTAGAACGATCCAACTTCGTAAATAGTAGAGCGCGTCCGATTTCCTCGGGCCAATTGGTTCTCCAAGACAAAAACAGGAAATGTTCTGGGAGGCATAATAGATAATTTACATAGTAAATTTTGACAATTAAAGATTATTTCTCATTATCATGACTGGCCATAGAAAAAATAGTGCATGCAACTCACATTTAGTGGCTATTAAGACCCTCGTATTATTTACGTCAATCGCCTACAGCTCGTATCGTAACTCTCATATTCGTGTCTTAATAGGCATCACTAAATGCTCGTTGCATAATATACTATTCTAAATTCAAACTATCCGGTCAATTTCCAATGTGCTTGACAATAATAGACAAATAATCAGATTTTAATTAATGACGGTCGAGTCCGAAATTGGAGTTTTAGTGGATATTCGAAATTTGTATAGTTTAGAGACATATGCTAATTATTTTCTTTGTGTGCTTATTATATGATAATTCAACAGACACTGTAATACAGAGTAAACAAAAAGCAAGTAGCACTTCTACAGCAAACATTTTCGTTGTCACTATCTATTTGAAATCTTTAATTTTTTTTACTGAAGTTGTAATGTGATAAGAATTGAATAATCATTAAGTGCTCAGGTTATAAATGTAAAATTTTCTGAGTTTTCGTTGGCATATTTTGCCGTCAAAATGATGAGGCGTTTTTCCCACACGGAATATAACTGTTTCATCTTTAGGGGGCAAGAATGAGTGACATAAGCAAATGATTTTTTTTGTATAACGCTGTGCAATCGCTGTTTCACTATATTTTATATTATAATAATATCCTTGTTTATATTTGAGACCTATGAATTCAAATTTAAATAAAGATCTGACAATAATAGGACAAAATATTAATTTACTCCAATATTTCGGAACATAATATTGTTATATTTTTCCCGTGGGTTCTGATAAAATCACAACTTTTACTATTTTAAACTAATACTATCTTTATTCTTTATCACTCTGTACAATTAAACACACTAAACTACTCTTATAACTTTACAACTAATAGCTCTTTACAAGTCAACACTCAATGATTAACTAACTCAACACGCTTTCTGCCTGCTATTTATATACAATCTAAAATCTATCACGAATACTCCGGAAGAAGCGAGGACACTCTATTAATCTCGACCAGGGCGAGGTAATTCCATAGTTTCTGAATCTTCGCGGCCGGCGATGACTCATATTACAGTTTATACCGTAACCGAATTAGTTATACAACTCTGAGCCGGCACCTTTAATGTTAGTGAAGCCAAATTCTTTTTTTTTTCATGCGATTCTCATATTTCGAGCATGCGCATTATTAGTTGGAAACGTCAGAACTATACGGCCAGCTGGGCCGTGGACAGAGTTGAAAGCAGTCAACCAAAAGAACTACAAAATAAGCCGACTCTCGAACAAACAAGATGGCAGTTTTCGCTTTTCGGTTCCTTTTCAATCAACATACTTTTCCTGTCCCCGCCGCGCAGAAAATGAATACATGCACAATGCAAGACTGTTGCGTGTCTGGTTTTACGGTTAACTCTCGCTAACACTATCTCTATCTCTTTCTCCTTACAGGATGTGTCTTATTGAAAAGAGACATACATATATGCCGAACTGATTCTTTATTTATAAAGGCAGCGTTCACTCATTGAGCGCATGCGCAAGATAAGAACTCCCAGCTCCCCTATTGGTTGAAGCGCTTGGCTTCAAAACACGTGGCGAGTTGTTTAACTGGTTCGGTTACGATATAAACTGTGCTCATACCACCGAACATATAACGTATTATGTTCGGTGCTCATACGTAGACGCGACAAAGCTAGTTCTATAGGGTAGCACAAAAACATTCGGGTGGTTGTTAACCGTGACAATATAATTTTAAGCAAGCAGGTGCTTATTAGCAGATTGGCCTGGCCCTCGATGCATCGCTTTTCAGTGTTGCAATATTATGACATGTACTTGGCATAAAGTATTGTAAAATAAAGTAACAAATAGGTAATAGCATAATGTGTACTTAGGCCAGGCGCGTCTCGCAATCACCGAGTCCAAGAATGTGTTGTTCCTCCGAAGTGAACATACTATTTTTTCGGCGATTGAAAAATTAATAAAATATTGATTGGTTTATAAAAGGGACCAATAATTAGTCCGGGAATAATATTTTCCCTACAACCACCTCTAAAAATTGCAGCATATGTGAGTTGACATTTTGACACATGAGGACGATATAAGTAACCTGTTCTTTAAAAATCTAGAGATTACTTTTTGTGTCTTTTTCATAGGTGGTCATAGGAAAAATACTGTGCAGGATTTTCCCGTATATTTTAGCACCCACCTTTAGCTTTTATTTTTGAATTTAGAATCAAAACTTTAAATATAATAGTTAGAGGATTCTTCCTAAACCACCAGTATCTGTTGAGGGAAAACAAATAAGCATCGTAAAACTGTAAAGTTTTTGTTTTTTTAATATAACACTCAGTAGGATGTTAGTCACTAAAATGACAGACATTTTTGTTCTGATTTCAAAATATATAATATGCCTGCATTTGCTGTGATAATTTTTTTAAATATTTGATAATAAACATTTCAGGATTTGTACCTACTTGCGTGTTTAATAAGTAAATCGCGGTATCGCGGCGACCATGGATACTAATTTGCAGGGATATCTTGAAAACTAGTACTTTAAAACTTTAAATAGCTGGTATTGTAACGGAATATATGCTTATTCCGCTACTCTAAAAATTTCAATTCAATTGCGAATGATTTTCGTTATTTAATATTTAAGTTGCCATTCACAAATGGGTTTATTTCGTATGGTTAGCAATTTTAGGAGCGCAGTACGCTATTTTATACCTACAGTTCATGAATTTAATTTACTATAGGTTACTATATTTAATATTGGGTTTGGGTATTTCTATGGCTTAACGCTGCGTGATGTATAGTGGTAATCACATGTCATAAATTAGCCAATAATACATCGACAAGCATAATTTGTCGAGCGTCTTGAATTTTGAAAGCGAGATCGTTTATCTTGTGTTGAGACGTTTGACGGGTAAATGCTAATTTTTAACCTTCAAATATTTAATTCATCTTGAAATATATTTAACTAATTCTTTCATTTTTAAATACATAATTAATATTTGTTTATGATTCGTTTAGTCTTATTCGACTAAAGCAAGAATTTAGCATTGTTATATTCCATTTTTAATTAGCTTACATCTCCAATAATTTTTAATCATTGTCGTAACCTGTTTGGGTAATAGTACCGATTTATTGGTGAATATTTGCGTCTCTTATTAATCAAATTCATGTAATTTGAAAAAGGCTTAGTCCAAATTTAAGGAGAACGTAATTATTATATCGTTCAGTGGTCACGCACATTTTTTACGTATTTTCAATCAAATTGAACAGTATTATTTGGGTTAATTCTCAGAGTAAATTCTATATATGCCTGCAAACGTAGTAAATTGATCAGGGAAACACGTCGCTGTAACAAACGAGTCGAGGGGAGCCAATACTTCGTGAAGTGAGTCCTCGATAAACCCAACTGATACTAACTTGGGAACAGGCAGAAGCGGTTCCAGTGGAGGTCCCAATATGATCGCATGGTTACAGAATAATTGGACGAAGCTAAGTATCAGTCAGTCAGAAGATAAACATATTGTAAAGACCAACTGTTTAATTTTTTTTATACTTGTAGCGTGCTAGTAAGAAATGTCTTAAAAAATACTTTTCTCATATTCGAGTTAGTAACTATTGCAGTCGATAGGATTTGTCAGCAGACTTTCGTGCATCGAGCATATCGATCTGTCCGGTTATTACGTTACCAGAAATTAATACAAAATTTCTAATTATCATTAGGTCGAAATTATTGCCAAAACCGACTCAAAGGACGATATTTTTTAACGTATGAAATCGCAACCACAGAATGTGCTTTCATCTACGTCCGGAAGAGTTATGTTGTCATGGAAACTACAATTCTGCAGCTTACGTCTAGCATTTCCATAATATCACTTTCATGAGTCATTTATGAATTTATAATTATATTTGGCCTCTTTTCTGTAAATAAACTAGTGTAGTACGTTCGCCTCTGGCCATATCGATCACAAATTTTAAAGCTGACAAAACATAAAGTTCCTTCATTTCTTTTTATAGCACTGCAATTAATGGACCAAAGTTTGCCCATGTTTTTATGGTGCAATCATATGCTTGCAACTGCTCTGGTGGTCCAGAGGTGTAGATGGCCAGCCTGTGATATGGCATGCCGTGTTCGATTCCCATGTTTTTTTTTTTATTTTTTTTTCAGGTTATGTTTGTAAAAAAATTTTTTTCTTCATTTTGGGCATGCTTTGGGTTAGTTTTGGTTAGTTTTTGTTCGTTGCACGCCCGTATCGAGCGAAGCGAGCGGAATGCCATGCGTAAAGTGAAATTATTAGTCAAGTGGTCAAGTCCATTAGTTGCAGTGCTACGGCTAGCTCCAAGTCTTTACTTCTCAACCCTGCGCTCTCCCTGGGTACTTTAGGCAGGGAAAGGCGTGACCCCAGGGAGAGACGTGACCTACTCGAAATAGACAAGGAGTTCCACATTATTCATCATAATGTCCAATCTATTGGTAATAGTCTGGACCAACTTCAGGTGCTTCTGAGTGAGCATAAGTGTATTGCATTGGCTAATACAGAACATTGGAAGTCAAGTTAAAGTGTTACAACTTGGTGGAATACGAGTTGGCATCATTTTACCGTCGACAAGAGAACTTGCATGGTGGGGCCGCTGTGTATGTTCGAAAGGGAACTTTATGGAAAACAAGGACATATCTAACCCAGTATTCAGAGCATTTCGTTTTTGAGTGTGCGGCTACAGAACTTTTAATAAATGGCACCAGGGTGGTTGTATATAGGACACCTACCTCTAATGTTAATATGTTTTGTCGAAAATTGATATAATCTTGAGTAGGCTTGCAGATGAGGATATTTTGGTATTTATGGCGGTCGATTTTAACATTAATATATTGCGAGTGAGTGATTGAGACTCAGCAACTTCTTTATCTCCTTTAGCTTTTTTTAATATCTTTCCTGGTATATACGAATATACCAGAATGTCTGGATCAGCAAAGTCATGTATCAACAACATTTTTACCAACTATAATTCTCTCACAGCTAGGATCTTGCATACTCATATATCCGACCACACTGGACAGAAGTTGACTTTTAGTCTGCCTGGTGCAACATCGCAAAATAAACTTAATCGCAGAGTTTTTAACTCTGAGGGGCAATGGTTCCGTCAGCTTCTCGCGGGGGAAAATTGGCAGATGATTGTCGATGTTGAAGAGTCTGAGCCAGTGGTGGGCGTTTACGAATTTGTTTCTTTCTTTTTTCAATCATTGTTTCCCAGTAAAAATTATACGTACAAAGGCTAGGAATAAAAACTGTTACACTTCTCCGAGAGTGGTAGAATGCAAACAGGAGCTGGATGTGCTCCTGGTTTTGAGCAGAGCTGATGAAATGTATAAACATGCATATAATCTAAAAACAATACCATGCCACCAAATATTAACTACGAAACAAAATATTAAATAGCGATAATAGATCAAGATGCACTTGGCAGGTTCTTATGAGATCAATGGGAAGAGCTCATCACGAAAAGAGTTTGATATGTTGAACTTGTGTGCTTCCCGTCAATAGGGAACGTGAGCTGGTACTAGACCGAACACGAGACAGCTCAGATTTAGGCGAAAATGGGGACTCGGGGCTTTCGGGGTCAGGGAAAACGAATTTGGACAAAAAAACTGTGGCCCCTAGGGGGAGGCTCCGCGATAAAAAAAATCGATTTAATCGGGGACGACGAAAGTTGGTGTGGAAGGTCGGACGGGTACCGTTTAAACGAAAAAAAAAAAAAAATTGGAAACCTAGGCGCCCCTATTTAGGAGGGTGAGGTGATCCCGTGGAGATAGAGGGATGAAATTTGGGTTATGGGGGTTTTCGACGACGCCGAGTTCGAATCTGACCTCGGCGGGAACCTACCTCCGATAGGTTCCGCGGTAGGAGCCGGACGAGACCCAAAAAAAGTCCCCCGTACGGATTAGACTTTTAAAAAAAGTACTCCACGCAATTTTCGATCCGTGGCTCCTATTTCGAGAACGCTCGCCCCATAGGTTCAAAAAGTGGAAAATGGTGGTTTTCGACCCCTAGATATTGATTCGAAAAAAAAACGCTTTCGTAGGTCTTTTTATATTTAGGAAACGGTTTTTTTCGTATTTGGAGCCTACCGGAAGTTCGGCTCCTACCGGCTTTTTTCGACCTAAATTTCGAGCTAGCGGTCCGAACCCTCACCTAAAATTTTAAGTCGCTAAGTTTTCTAGGGGCCCCTAAATAGGGACACTTGGTGTCGTTCGACCTGGAGGGTTAAAATTCGGGTTAGGAGGGTTTTCGATGACGCCCAGTTCGAATCCGACCTCGACGGGAACTTATCGCCGATAGATTCTGCGGTAGGAGCCGAAAATAATCGATATTTTTCGATATCGAAAATTTTCAAAGTTGAATCGTTTCCTTTCGTCCCTTGAAATATAATCCCAGATCGGCACCTAAATCGGTGGAACCTATCCGGCGAATAGGCGCCCGCGCGGTTTTTAACCGGTAGGTTCCGGTATAAGGAGATGACCTGCAGGGTCTATATTTTCATGATAGATGTACCACGTGGGGGGCTACCTGGAATTTTAATCGGGGATGCCGAGCTCGCTTTTAAGGGGGGTTTTGCGGGAGTTTTTGTGCAATTTCTTTAAAATATATGTAGAAAAGCATCAAATATGCACAAAAGGAAAAAAAAAACGTTAAATAAAGGAAAAAATGCATAAACATTTTTTGTCAGATGATGTATTTTTTCATGTTTCGGCCATATTTGTGAAGGAATTTCATCAGCTTTTATTATTTATCATAAGCATTATGCTTATAAATCCGGACTTTAGTAATGACCTGAATCAGTTTATGCAGTAGGTAAATGCAATATTAACTATTCTTGGTATAAGAAGTATAAGATGTGTAAATACAAATATGAATATATTTAAACTTAAAAATGGAGTTTGGTTTCTTGATTGGAGTGTAATTATTATTATAAGAAGAACAATCTTTCTCTATTTAAGCCTAATAGATTATTATAAAAATAAAAATGCCAGACACTTCTTTGAAGATAAACATACCTTTCATAGAAGATTTTTTTTCTTCAATATATCCTGCCGGCTATTCTTATTCTAACTATAAGATAATTGAAACTAAGTAAATACACAACTTACATCCAAGAATAGATGAATATTTAAATTATGCCTTGAATAAACTTGACTGAAGCATTATACTTGCACCAAAAATTTATCTTTAAGGATAAGACTATTCTTATTTGCAGATTGATTTTTTTCCGTATATTTTGCTACAATTGGCGGAGTTTGGAGACGTTAGGTGCTGTCTAATATACAAAAATGAATAATTGGAAAGAAGCAATATTTTCCTTAGTATATTTATTTTTAAATTAAAAGGACAACTCGTGGAATTCATACGTCTGATATTGAATTTATTTTAACTTTCTGTTTCTGAATCCTGTGGCCATACATATATTTTAACTAGTATATTATGTTCAGTACAATTTAAAAAAAAATAAGAAAAACCAATTGAATATTGCGCAAAGTTTTGTCACTGGTAAAACACGAAAATTGTTTTTATCGGTAGTATATTGCAAAGATTAAATTAAATTCAATTAAAATAATATACATTTGTTTCTAAATATTATGTCTAAAGCAATACGTTTTCAACTCGATAAAGACGAGGAAAAGGTATCTCGAGGGAGAATTTATATCTTTCGACGAGACGACAGTAGATATATACCTCTAAATGTTCTTAAGATATTTCGGGTGTATTGTTTTGTATGGCCCACTCGGTAGTTACCTGATATAGATAGTTTTTTAGTAATGATAAATGATGTATTCTTTTAAAAACACTTCAGACGCCAATTATTATATAGAAAAAATAATAGAGATGTATAAAAATTAGATGCTTAATAATATGCTAACCAAAATTCAAAAGGGCTATTAATATACACTGTGTAAAATTAACATATACTCGCGTATGTGGTATATACAGCATATACATATAATACCTGCACCTAATACTGATAAACATCCCGCTGGTCCTTGTCAGCTCTCTTCAATTAAAGTTTTATCGGAAGGCGTTACAACCAACGTCCCAGCAGCGCTGACATTTAACTTCCGTACGCCGCAGCGCTAACGTCGTGTAAAACCGGTGTTCCGGAAGCATATGTTTGATTAATCTAAAGAATCCAGTTTTTGTGATTCATCTTCATATAACTTGTATATGAGCTTTTGATAAATAAAATGTTAAGTGACTAGTGGCAGCCATGTGGCGGCTGCCATCGAGATGTTTACCGGAAGAGCTGTTTATTGCTAGAAGACTTTCTTCAGTAGGACCACACTGTGTATATGGAAAATTAGCTTCTACGAGCATGATCTACCATGGTATGATTTCTTTAGTTAGATACCTTTAGTTCTAAGAATAATAAATGGCACATTTTGGAGTATTTTAATATGATAAGTAAGGATTTTTTTCTATCAATTGAAGTTGCATAGCATAGTATTAATAATGTATTGTACTGAAATCCTATTATACATCTTACATCTAACGATTTTAGGTTTTGAAAATACTTACAACATTTAACATTTAGATTGACGTTAACTTCTAAACTTCTAGTCCTACCGAAAGATACCTAATTTTTCTCATGACAGTCTTAATTTTAATATTCTGTTAAAGGCTCAGATTTTAATAACCACTTTTTCAATTCCTAAGGAAATAAGAGTTACAGACAATTATTTTATTTTTTCTATAGTTTATCAGGAATTGCGGCGGTTTCCTTAAACCATTTTGCCTCCCCCTTAGAAAGGTTTTTTTAAATTCTAAAATTGAAACTGAATTTTTTATGTACAAAATTACTTTTTACGCAATTAGAATGTTAGATAGATAGAATCTATTCGGGTCAAATTGGCATAAAACTGAAAAACCTAAAAAAGTTTTAGGCTTCGAGAGCAAATCTGTTTCCGTTATCAAAATAACATATGTAAAAATAAAAATGGTTATCTACAAAACAAAATGCTTTGAATAGTTAACAGTAAAAAGTGTGTACACTCTGTCAAGTTTTGAATTGGTAAATCAATTGAATATACAATGACAATGACTGATTTTTTAGGTATATTGAGGTACTTTTAGGTAAATAATTTTTAAAGTGCTATAGATTTATATTTAATTAATATGTTCTTCGATGCAATTTAATGCTTTTCATTTAACGAATTAGTTAATTTTTAGCTATCCATTTTCAGTCCAGTTTTGAACAAAGGTAACCAAGTGTTAACAAAAACTGAGTGACATATTCATCTTCATTTAACAATTATAAAGAATTTTCTTTAACAGCAACTACACTCCCCGTCAATAAATCCCGGACAAAGATAATTTAAGTACATTTTAGTCGTTCATAACTTTTTGAAATGTTTTCCGATTTTTGTCAATTTTTTTGCAGAGTATGGGGATTTGTCTTGGAATATTTTCCTAAAATTCAGTTCTCAAAAAATGCTGATGGCTTGGTCATTATACAGAAAGAAACAAAAGTTACTTTTTAGCCCTTAAATACTTAACGTCCTGTAGAAAATTTGAGCAGTAAAATTTAGTTTCATTATGTGTTGATATGAAGTGTGACTTTCTTTTAATAAAATGCTTTTTGATTCACGTAAATATGTGCTTTTTAAGGGAAGATACGAATCTTTAAAGAAAGTGTTGCTGTTTTTCAATTTTTTTATTAGCGAGTAGCTTATAGTGTAGGTGCCCAGCGACATAAAGTTGCATTTATGAATACTGTCTTGGAAATTTTTGTGTGGCTTAATTGCGGCTAGTCTACCACCTTTTCCCTTTATGAAAACTTTCGTAGTGGGGGCGTTTGCTTTCCAGTTCTTCCGAAAGCCGACCATTTTGCGTAGTGCAAAAAATTTATGGATACTGTTTTTATTTTTAATGTAATCGCGAGACAAGTTTATGAAACTCGCGAAAAAAAAAGTGTCCGACAAAAATTTTGGGACGTTAAGGGTGTCCGACAATTCAAACATATCCAATTCATGAGTTAAAAAAATTTATGAATAACGAGCTGATTTTTTCAGGATTACTTAATAAAAATATGCAGAAAATAAATATCCGATTGTCCGACAAATTATATTTTCCGATTTTCCAGTCCGACACGGGAAAATCATCGGTTTCACGAAGCCAAAAAATTTACGAATAACAATTTCTTCTTTCGAATTTTTGCTTTGAAATGAACTAGAGAACATAATGAATAAGTTGTCCGACAGTAAAACATTACCTTATGCGTAAAAAAGAAGCAAAATGTTTTTTTGAAGTTAGTCGTTGTACTAATGCTTGAAGTGTGTATGTTATATACACCCATTTTCAAATAACTGGCTAATTTTGTAAACATTGAATAAAAGGGAATATGTAAATACAATAAGCACAGCTTATTCAATAACCAGCTACTCATCTCTATCGAAATCGGAAAGTTGGAGTATCGGGCACTGCGCATCCTGGTAGTGCCTTGAGCGTTTCAGTTTTAGGGTCTCGTGATTTTTCAGGCAATGTAATGACACGAAGCGAGCTGAATTTAAAATGAATATTCCCTTCAAAATCCACGACAAATTCGTCCGAATCTACGGCTCTTGCCCTAGAAAGACCGGAAATTTCGGATTTTTATACAATTTTACCATTTAAAATCGTTTTCAAACGGATTTTAGATGATAAAACATCGTATTTGAAATTAAACGAACTGCCAAAAGTATTATTCAGATGCCCAGACGTTTAGAAAAATATTAACTCATGGCCCTCTTCTAAAATTTTCACTTGACTTTCCCAAATCAAAGGATGCCGCCGCAAGATGAGTAGCTGGTTATTGAATAAGCTGTGCAATAAGTGGCAACGAAACAATCGAACATTTCTAAAAAAAAACGCGATCTTCGTACAAGTCGCGATAGGCCATGCTCAAGTGTGGCGACGACGCTCTCCATCATTAAAGCAACATCATTTTATGTGCCATGTTTTCTCTAATCCCTGCAGTAGTTTGAAAGTTTTAAAAGATTAATTGTTTTTTGTGTAATTCACTAAAAATACACCTAATTTTAAGCAAAAAACAGAAGAAGTGAAAAGATTTACAACAGAAATATTTTGTTCTTCTAAATTATTTTTAAAATCAAGACTGTTTCACAACCACAAATATACTGATGTGATATTAGCGCATTCTTCCGATGAAGAACTAATTGGGTATCATTCATCGTGCTACAAAGAATTCAGTGTAAAAAAAAGTATTTGGTGGCTGAAAGGTAATTTCAATAAATTTAGACATACACTTTCCTTGTATACTTATATAAAGCCGTTAGTTTTTTATTTTATTTTTTTTATTTTGCGTTCAAATTGATTCCATTTCTATAGGTACACATCGTATCTTCCTGGCCTGAATCCTCGTCGGTTTCACAGTCGTCGTCGGGCGGTAACATGACAATGTCAGCTGAAGGCTGAAGGCTGCGGAAAATCGCCTTTCTCGAGCATTGCTAATGCTTCATGCATTGAAAAACCTCTAAAAATGAAAAAGAGAGGTAATTTTAGATTTTACTTTACTCATTACTTACAAAATAATATAA
>MU188782.1:41281-58763 GCA_016904865.1 Pissodes strobi
TTGTCCAGCTAGTGTTATCGTTATTATCGTCGTATCTTTTAGATAAGATTGAATCATTCCCACCAAATAGTTCTTAACTTTTCCCTCCTTTAGAGCCTCGGCTATCTCCCTCCATGCCCCAGAGTTAATCGCATTTCCGGTGACCTAACATTTATGCCGATCAATTATTATTATTTTTATTAATTGTATACACATATTTATAATTTAGTAGAATCGGCATTTTATATTATTAGGACACATAATTACATTTTACATTTCACGTACCATTTAATTCTCGGAAGATAAAGATCGCAGTTAATTGATAGTCAAAAAAATATTTTGTGTACAATTATTTTACAAAAAATTACTTTTTTAAAAGTGTATCTTCAATAGTAATTCCATGATTTGGCGCAGTCGTTCGTGTAGGTGCCTCAGAGATTCCTGGTTTTGCAAGCAGTTCCATAAGAAAACGTTGACGAAGCCCAGAAAATCGTCAGTTTCAACTGTTTGCTGAGACCCGCCAATCCAAGGCAAGAAAACCACAGTTACGACAAAAAAAAACCGTAAGTGAGTTTTCCTTTCCAGTCCCATTCAATTTTTGTTTCTATTTACAATTGCTGTGTGTATATTTTAAATTTACTAAAAGTTCGATAATTCGATTACACTAATTATATTTATTATAAATAAATGTTTTATTTACAATTACTCTGTGTACATTTTAAATTACTAAAAGCGCGATAATTCGTTACATAAATTAAATTTTGTCACATAGTAAAATTGACATTCTAACACAAAGCCTTTCAAATAATTCTCCTTCAATGAGGAGCCTTACTTAAAACATTTACAGGCAACAGTGACCACTTGATATATTTTATTACAAGTCTAGAAAAATTTTACAATAGGGTTAAGTTTTTTTTTAACCTGACTCAAATTTCAGAAAAATGATTATTAAACGAAAATGAGCTTGCTTTTCAGTAACTCAAACTTTATTCAGTTATAATATTTATAAAAGAATGCAAAAAAACAAATTTTATTTTAAAAAAATACATGAAAAAAAAATTGTAATTGGCCATCTCTCCTTCAGTGTTTGGGTAAGATGCCCCACATAGGGTGGTAGCGATGGCCTCTATACTCCGATACAAAATAATGAGCAAAGTAAGCTAATCTTCTTTTTAGTAGCTATTCTTCCACATGGATCGTAAAAATTAACAAATTTGCTGCATCATCCATCGTGAAACCATTGCTCGCAGTCTATACATTTTACCCAGTCATCTTTCTTGGTGGTCTCGGAATATTTTTCTCCACATCCCATGCACTCATAATTTTTAATTGAATTGTCAGAGTACCCATCTTCTAGCATAGTAAGGTCCCCAACTTCGGATTCACTTGATGAAGACATTTTTCTTTTTCTTTTTCTGTTTATCTTCAGCTTCAATTTATTGCTGGTAACTTTTTCACTAGGTTTGGATTTTTTTTTTATTTTGCTTTCTTTGCTCAATTTTATTAGCATCAGCCACCTGATCCAAAATTTTTCCTGGAGTTATATCAGAGTTTTCTTAAATTATCACTGATTGAGTTAAATTTTAAGAAGCAGTAGGTAGCCTAGGTACTAGGCTGAGGGGACATTTCTCGTGCGGGTATGGTACTTGGCCTTGATGGCATTTCTTGAGCAGTTCTCATACTAGGCTGTTGCAGTGGGAGTGCTTCCTCTCTGTCCACAGTTTCGTTCAAAGTTACAGGATCGGATGTGGTCTCTCTGGAAGGATTTAGTATATGTGTACGTGGTATGGCAGTTTCGGATAGGAAAGCATATTCTGGAATGGCTTCTGGATTGAACGGATGTACACCAGTTGCTTTAAAAGCGGAAATTGTGTTTCCTGGTACTCCTGCCTTACACCATGCCTCATTCATTAAATGTGCAAATTGGAGACGAGCAATTTTTCTGGAAGGATTTGCTCGAATCCAGTAATTTGCAGCAACAGCATACGCAGATTTTAATGACTTAAAACCCGCCCTGTCGAGAGGTTGTAACCAATGCGTGGTATGACTTGGCAAACTGATAATTATTATATCGTTTTGCCTAGCAAATTCTAGCATCTCAACACAGCAAGAGAGCTGTGACCATCCACCAACAATAAAACATTACCTTCAGGTTTGCGCGGTGTAAAGTGAGTCTTTAGCCACCTTAAAAACAAATCTGAATTTATGTGGGCTGATTTTTCATTCATGTGGATCTTAGACCCAGGAGGCATTCCATCTTCGTATTCAGCTTTCAGATTTTTGCCTTTAAATATACTTATTGGAGGTATGAATGTACCCTCAATGTTACAGCATGCAACGACAATAATTATTTTCCCCTTCTCTCCAGAAGTTATTGCAGCCACGTTTTTGGAGCCTTTCCGAGCGATCACCTTTCCTGGATCATTATTCAGCTGTAGCCCTGTATCATCCATGTTGAAAATATGGTTGAGTTTATCAAACAAGTGAAACTCCTCTAGGACAGAGCGGAGTAGATCAAAATAATGATTTACTCTGTCTAGAGACATTCCTAATCCTCTGGCTATGGAAATACCTAAAATCTCAAAAACAACTAAAATTAACTACCTACTGTAAATTGATGATTTATATATTTATTACCTTCAGCTTTTCTTACGGAGAGCTGGGGATTTCTTCTGAGAAAAGAGTGAAGCCGATCTTTTCCTGCCAGTTCATTTTTAAACTTATTTGGAATGTGTAAAGGGACTGCAAACTTGTAGGCCATTTGCCGAAGATCTAAATGACGAGGCGCGAATCCATGGTTTTTCAGTTTTAATATATGTCTAATTAATTTTCCTTCATTTTCAGCTCCTAAGATGCTATCAGGGCCCATTCTTCCTTTTTTAGAATCGTTTGACTTGAGCTGCATAATTAGTATCTATAGTTCTCCGTTACGAACTGCTTGCATAGCTACCACTAAATCGGCCTCTGTCCACTTCCCTCGTTGAGGACAAATCCTTTCATAGATGGATGGCATAATCTTAAAAAAAAATTAGATACCTAAATTAAAATGCCATCTCTACCCACTTTGACTAGAGCATCTATACCAAAAGATGGTATAAGTTGCCCCACCATGCAGTTTGTGTGAATCAACATGTACATACATTTTGAGGTTAGAATATTGTAGCAAATGCATTCCGAAATTTTTTGACAAAATTGCGAATTAAACAAATAGTTATTAATCATCTTACAACCTATAGAGTAATCATGTATAAAAATTTTCACCTGCCTCAAAGAGACATCACAAAATTTCTCCAAAACAAGACAATTATCAGCAGTAACACCTCCTTCCGCACCTGAACGACAAACAACTGACTGATATTGAATCAGCGTTGCCAAAGAAAAATTACAAATTGTATCAGATTTGAACTGAAATTGTACCAGATTCAGCATTTTTGTACAGGGTTCATATTATACGTTTTCTTTTATATTTATTGCTATTTTTTCAAATTTGCCGTCATTACAGTATAGCAGGCTCTAATTTTTTCTTTGACCAGAAAACCAGAAGTTGCAATTGCAAAGCGAAACACATCTCAACCAAGCCGGGCGCTGACAACCAGCGGAATAAAAACGAAAGCTCCATCTGTGAAAGTATGTCATAATCCGGTAACTACTAACACTATTATTTATGCTTATGTATGGATCGTATCGATTTTACGATTTTACCGCCACCTGTGTATGAAATACACAACGAGAATGGCAAGTACCTTCAGCAAAACCCATCAAATATTTTAATGGTAATTTTTCAGAAAAAACATGGATAGTGGCGTCTAAAGCCCCAGCACCAAGAATACAATGTTTTCAATTGTGTAGATCCAACGGATGCCATTGTATATAATGTTGTTGTTACTCCTGGCTTGCGAACCACAGTCACTTGTTCTCCACCCATTTCATAGCGAAATTCATCCAACAGGAAAGCGAGGGCATTATTAGATAAGTAACACGGTTTTGTGGCATCACTTGGTGTACATTTACCTTCAATGTAAATATAACTTTCTGATATATCTAAAATTTGGTCTTGAAAGTGTACGGGTATGCGAATTTCATCGGAACTTCTAAATGTCGGTGATCCATATGGTTTGTACGTATGCTCTTGAAAACTTACTATTGAGCTGTCAAGAACAAGTTCGCCGAAAACAATCTTCTCCGCTTGACGACATCATACCCTCAATATTAGATCCAAGAATTTCAGGAACTTCTGGTCATCTTTACTAATATTATGTCTAGTCGATTTGACATCTGAGCTAAGAGTGGTTCGTCGTGGATATTTTATTTTACTTTTATTTAGAATCTTGATAAATTTTGGTTTAATTCGATTGTAACAAAAACCCATTTAGAAAACTATTTATGGAAGTTTCTTCAGTTCTAGTTTATTACAAATTAGAAAGATTACTGCACGAGAACTGTAATCGCACGAGTTTGTAATAAACAAATTACCATTCAAGTAGTGTAATATCAAAGTATATGTAAACTAGTAGCTCCACTCCCCCAAATATTTTCTGCCAGCCGCCGAAAATCCGCAGATTGTTGGCAGCATGTGGAGCGTTTTAGTTTAATCAGTCGTTCGTATGTAGGCAGAGTGTTCAGAACAGCGTCGGATTTGTGAAAATCCTTATTTTATTCGGACTTCGGTGGAAATATATACGAAGCAATGAAAAATACAAAGGCAAATAGGAAAAATCTATAGTCGGATTAGTGAATAGATATGTTAATAAAATTAGGTGAAGGAGGCGACAAGACCGGAAAAATCGTCTAGGTGTCAGATTTTTTTTTATAAGTACATATTATATAACGATAATGGCATGCTTTGTAAATATTAAATATATTTTGGCCCTGTGAAACTGACCCAAAGTTTAATCCACGACTAACCCAAACTAACCAAATCTACTAAAATGGATTATAACGTATCAGAACCGCTTCAAATGACTAAAATAAGTTGAGAATAAGTGAAGCTAACCGAAAGTTAAATCGGCGACTAACCCAAACTAACCAAATCTATCAAAATTGATTATAACGTATCGGAACCGGTTCAAATAACAATAATAAGTTGAGACTAAGTGAAACTAGCCGAAAGTTGTTTGGCCGACTAACCCAAACTAACCCAAAGTTGATCCGACGACTAACCCAAACTAACTAAATTTATTAAAATTGATTATAAGGTATCGGAACCGGTTCAAATAACTAAAATAAGTTGAGACTAAATGAAACTAGACGAAAGTTGTTTGGATGACAAACCCAAATTAACCAAATCCATTAAAATTGATTATAACGTATCAGAACCGATTTAAATGATTAAAATAAGTTGAGACAAAGTGAAACTAATCAAAAGTTGAATCGACGATTAAACCAAGCTAATCACATCTATTAGAATTGATAATGACGTCGGTATTGTAACCGTTTCAAATGGCTAAAATAAGTTGAGAATAAGTGAAACTAACCGAAAGTTAATTGAACACTAACCCAAACTAACCAAATCTATTAAAATTGATTATAACGTATCGGAACTGCTTCAAATGGCTAAAATAAGTTGAGAATATGTGAAGCTAACCGAAAGTTGATTGGACTACTAACCCAAACTAACCAAATCTATTAAAATTGAATATAACGTAACGGAATTGGTTCAAATGATTAAAATAAGTTGAGACTATGTGAAACTAACCGAAAGTTCAATCGACGACTACCCCAAACTAACTAAATATAATAAAATCAATATAACGTATCGGAACCGCTTTATATGACTAGCATAAGTTGAGAATAACTGACACCAACCGACAGTTGAATCGACGACTAACCCAAACTATCCAAATCTATTAAAATTGATTATAATGTATCGAAATCGATTCAGGTGACTAAAATAAGTTGAAACTAAGTGAAACTAACCGAACGTTGATTGGACGACTAACCCAAACTAACCAAATCTATTAAAATTGTTATAACGTCTCGGAACCGGTTCAAATGATTAAAATAAATTGAGACTAAGTGAAACAAACCGAAAGTTGAATAGACGACTAGCTTAAACTAGCCAAATCTATTAAAATTGATTATAACGTACCGGAACTGATTCAAATGAATAAAATAAGTTAAGACTAAGTGAAACTAACCGAGAGTTGAATCGACGACTAATCCAATGTAATGAAATCTATTAAAATTGATTATAACGTATCGGAACAGGTTCAAATTACTAAAATAAGTTGAAAATAAGTGAAGCTAGTCGAAAGATGCTTCTAGTCGACCCAAACTAACCGAAACTAACCAAATTTATTATAACGTATCGGAACCGCTTTAAATGACTAAAATAAATTGAGAATAAGTGAAACTAACCTAAAGATGAATCAACGACTAACCCAAACGAACCAAACCTATTAAAATAGATTATAACGTATCGGAACTGGTTCAAATGACTAAAATAAATTGAAACTAAGTGAAGCTAGTCGAAAGTTGATTGTAGTCGTCCCCAAACTAACCCAAACTAACCAAATTTATTGAAATTGATTATAACGTATCGGAACCGGTTCAAATGACTAAAATAAATTGAAACTATGTGAAGGTAATCGAAAGTTGATTGGACGACTAGCCCAAACTAACCAAATCTATTAGGATTTATTATAAGGTATCGGAACCGCTTTAAATAACTAAATTAAGTTGAAAATAAGTGAAACTAACCGAAAGATTAATCAACAACTAACCCAAGCTAACCAAACCTATTAAAATTGATTATAACGTATCCGAACCGGTTCAAATGACTAAAATAAGTTGAAATTACGTGAAGTTTAACGCAAGTTGATAGGATGACTAATCCAAAGTAACCAAATCTATTAAAATTGTTTATAACGTATCGGAACAGGATCAAACATCTAAAATAAGTTAAGGCTAAGAAAAACTAACCAAAAGTTGATTTGGAGACTAACCCAACTAATAACATGAAACAAAATTGATTATAACGTCTTAGAACCGGTTCAAATGATTGAAATATGTTGAGACTAAGCGAAACTATCCGAAAGTTGAATCGACGGTTAACACGAACTAACAAACCTAATCCGGTTAGTCGTTCAATCAACTTTTGGATAGTTTCACTTAGTTTCAACCTATTTTAGTCATTAGAACCGATTCAGATACTTTATAATCAATTTTAGTAGATTTGGTTACTTTGGTCTGGTCGTCGATTCAACTTTCGGATAGTTTCACTTTTTCTCAACTTATTTCAATTATTTAAAGCGGTTCCAATATGTTATAATCAATATTAATAGATTTGGTTAGTTTGGGTTAGTCGTCGATCCAACTTCCAGTTAGTTTCACTTATTCTTAAGTTATTTTAGTCATTTAATGCGGTTCCGATACATTATAATCAATTTTAATAGATTTGGTTAGTTTAGGTTAGTCCTCGATTCAACTTTCGGTTTGTTTCACTTAGTCTTAACTATTTCAATCAGTTGAACCGATTCCGATGCGTTATAATCAATTTTAATAGATTTGGTTAGTTTGGGCTAGTTGTCGATTCAACTTTCGTTTAGTTTCACTTATTCCCAACTTATTTTAGTCCTTTAATGCGATTCCGATACGTTATAAATAATTTTAATAGATTTTTTTAGTTTAAGTTAGTTTTCCAGTCAGTTGCACTTAGTCTTAAATTCTTTTAGTCATCCGATACGTTATAATCAATTTTGATAGATTTGGTTAGTTTGGGTTAGTAGTTCAATCAACTCTCGGTTAGCTACACTTATTCTCAACTTATTTTATTCATTTCAAGCTTTTCAGGATACATTAAAATCAATTTTAACAGATTTGGTTAGTTTGGGTAATTCGTCAACAACTTTCGGTTAGTTTAATTTAGTCTCAACTTATTTTAATTATTTGAATCTGTTCCGATACGTTATAATCAATTTTAATAGATTTGGTTAGTTTGGGTTAGTCCTCCAATCAACTTTCGGTTAGTTTCAGTTAGTATCAACTTATTTTAGTAATTTAAACCCGTTACGATACGTTATAATCAATTTTAATAGATTTTGTTAGCTTTGGTTAATCGTCGAATCAAGTTTTGGTTAGTTTCACTTAGTCTCAGCTTATTGTAGTCATTTGAACCGGTGCCGGTGCCGATACGGTACAATCAATTTTGATAGATTTGGTTAGTCGTCCAATCAACGATACAAAAATGCCGTAACGCGAGACGAAAACATAAACCATGTCATAACGTGGCCTTGAAAAATCACTTTCATGAAACCAAAGAAGTGTAGTAAAAATGAGATTCCGAAGTATTATATTATTATATATTTTTAAATAAATTTTAGGTAATTCCACTATTATTGATATCTTTGAAACGCGTTGGGGTTTGGAACCTTCGGCAACATGCACTAAAACAGAGTTTTATCCACAATACCGAAACAGAATTTATGCACTCGACGCGCGTTTCGCTAACCATGTTGGCATCATCAGGAATTCTGTTTCGGTATTGTGGATAAAACTCTGCTTTAGTTCATCTTTGAAACGGTCAAAGCTACAAAGTTGATTAAATTAGAAAGTTGCCATTATTGATGCCTTTTCAAGATCGATTTGCAGTGTTGTTAAATCCTTGTTAGATTCTGAGATAGCAACAGTGGTATCACCTAAAAATGACACCCCGTATAGCAAATTTTTTTTCAATTTCCTTCTATGAAAATATTTTTACAACTTTGCTCAGTTTCACTTGATTTTTCAACCGGCCGGCATTCAGTAGGTCCTTCGGTACGAGTCCATACAATCTCCTGAATACATGTCTGACTAGAGAAAGCCACGCGAATCAATCGGACACTTACGCAGCGCATCGGTCATCTCCAGTTGTCACTTGGTATAAAAGAATGTGGCTGAATTACATCAAAGGATTTACCGCTGAGTGAACTTACTAGTTTACATATACTTTGGTAATATACTCTTTCTACGACTATTTTTAAAATGCCGGGTAGTGTGACGTTGTTTAAGGTTTAGCATTTTTTCTTGATCTCGACCATGAAATATTTACCAATAAGTAAAATGTACCAGAAATTTTAAAAATTTACAGATGTACAGATTGTTTCAGATCTGTACAATTGTACCAACTCTGGCAACAATGAATTGGGTTGGGACAAGCCGCATTACCATACATGTAAAAGTTTTCGAGTAATAAAAGCCGGCCATCTCTACCACTGGGGCATCTCTACCAACTTTACCCTAGATATTATATAGGTACTGTAAATAAATCTCTTAAGGAAATTGTCTTTGCTTCAATTTGCTCTAAACTAACCGAAGCAGCAAGCGACTTTTTACTTTGCAAACCAGATCTAACGACCTGGCCTAAAATAAAAGACGCTTTAGATAACAATTTGGCGATAGAATAAACCGACAAGTACTCACGCAACAGCTAAATTTTTTGACTCGATCTAGAAGAGAGCCCATTTTAGACTTTATAGAAAGATTAAGACTATTAAAATCACGTATTTCTTTAAAAATTGCTGCTGATGATTCCTTAAATCAAGACACAAAAGACGCCTTAATGGAACAAACATAATTAACAGCCGTTACTGTTTAATGTACAACGCTCCCAGCGAGCTTCGAATAATTTTAATGTTAAACAATCAATTCTAATGCTGACTGCCTATCCCGAATACAAATTAATCCAATCGAAGAAGATCAAATGTCAGTCTTCCCTAATTTTGACCCCGAAGAAATGCCCCACCACCCGAGGAACTTAACGAAATTCTTAACACTCTTTCCGAAAAACCAAAGAACGAAAAAATCAACATAATTTCGGATATAATACTACTGCGTACCAGCACAACCCTTTACCGACCTAGAAACTAAACACTCAAGCTCAGAAAACCCTGTTATTGACGGCCGATACGTTCAAAAGCATTAAATAAAATTAAATTAAAAAAATAATTTATTTTTGATAAACACGGAACTATTATATTTTTTTTAAATGATCCGTCTGAAGAAAATCTCTGTGAAATTATCAAAAACAACTTAATTTTGTTATCAATACACACACCAATTGTTTTTCCCAACTACTATAGTTTGTAAAGGAAACTCTACCCAAAACCATTCTCCTGTCTAATCCTTACGTCCTACTCACAAAAGAAGATTACCGGACCATAAGAAGAATGTCCGCAGCTAGAACCTTTTTAGTTGCAAGTAAACCGCCCTATAGAAAGACGTACGTTTTCTCTTCGAGCTGCTAACAACGCCAAACAATATGTGTTCGCTAATCAGTGTTAACTAACAAAAAGTACCATTCAATGCCTAAATGGTAACGAAATTTTGGACATTCCAGTGAACGAGCCAATTGCCCGAGACAAATATGTCAGCGTGAAAGAACTGCCAAAGTTTTAGAATGTCCAAAGTAGCAACAATACTTCCAAGCTAACTCTCGAAGAAATAAACTTGGATGATTTAAAGACAGCCCAGAAAATATTGTCAACAATACAGTTGCACTCTCTGGAAACTCCAGAAAGTTCGACGAACCTTGGATGGCTCCAATTTCATCCATTGCCGCCCTTAACCGATAACCCGATGACCCAACATTTCTGCCGATCAATTATTATTATTATTATTATTATTAATTGTATACACATATTTATAATTTAGTAGAATCTGCATTTTATATTATTAGGACACATAATTACATTTTATATTTCACTTATGATTTAATTCTCGAAAGATAGAGATCGCAGTTAATTGATAGTCAAAAAACTTTTGTGTAGAATTATTTTGAATAAAATTACTTTTTGAACTTCAATAGTAATTCCATCACGCAGTCATCCTTCTGTTTTTCCTGTACTAACTGCTTCTCTTCCATCGAGGCTTGAAGTCCGTTTTTTATCAGTGTTTCTAGGGGGTTTTGTATCGCGCTACTAGGCATAGAGGCCTATATGTTTTTGGATCTCCAGGAGTATTCAGTTACTTTTCTATTAAAACCAACCTTGCACATTTCCATGTTGTAGGAAATTTTCCCTGTTACAAGCATTTATTAAAAACTCTCCGCAAGAGCTCCGCATTTCTTTCCTCAAACAGGATCAGAATTTCTGGAGTAGTTTCATCAGGCACTGGTGTATTTTTTTCTTAATCTGTTTTAGTGCATCCTCCAACTCGTCTTTTCCAAACAAAGAAATTTCCCCCTCTACTACTACTAGCTCATCCCAGGGTATAACTTGGATATATGGGAAAAGCTTCTATACTTGTGGTTCTATAATCTCTCTGCTTGGTAATTTTTTCATCCTGTCCTAGCCTCCTTTAGTTCCTCTTTCAACACATTTCGTTCCTCTTCAGATCGTTGTTATCGTCGAGCCCATATTAACATTCTTCTTGTACTATACATGATGTCCTCTCCTCTCACTCTCACTTCCTCTGTCCTCCAGTAATGTGGTTTACGTCGTGTCCCCTTCAAGCGTATTCTTTAGAATCTTTCAAATATGTTAATACAGAAGATGAAGAGAAGTGAAATTAAAAATATTTTTGATGAGTTAATAAATGCCATCGATTTTCTATCCATACCTTCCCCAAATTCCTTTCTTTTAAAGCAAATGAATTTTAATAATTTTCATTATTTCCCTGCCGAATGTAAAAGCAGCTTCACAAGAAAAGACAATACTATTTTTAAAAGTTTCAAAATAAGATTCGAATATACATGTAAGCGCAATTTTACTAGAATAGTACGGAGGGTAAGGCAAATATTTCAATCCAACCTTGCACTTAATACTGCTGGGATGAAACTTGGCATTATTCAAGTACATACCTATGGTAACATTTAAGAAGTGGTGTCCCCGGCCCGCCCCACAGGAACAGCTATATAGGGAGCGGTTGCTTACTTTTCAGGAGCAACTTAATGCATTTATTCAAATACCGGCCTATATATCTGGAAGAAATCGTCTAAGAGTAAACATTAGGGTACTCTTGGACTCCGCAGACACAGGGCAACCTATTTGGACCAGATTTTTTTTTATCCCCACATGGGGTATCGCAAATCGGTTTAATAAGAGAAAAAAATCCTTTCACGAGGTGGTACTCTACGCCCTTGTGGGTGTGGGGGAAGGGGGGGTGTAGGTGTGTGTACACCTTACGTAAGTTGTGGGGAAAACCGTGTGAAAAAAATCCAGGGCTGTGGGCACCTGTAATATTATGAGGACCTACACACGTCCTCACAACTAAATTTGTTAATTTCTCTTGAACCATTTCATCAAAATCTAATTTTATTTTATTTTTCTAACTCTCTCCTTCGTGACGTAAGTTGAAGTTGTTGGCCATTTTGCAATAAATTTGATTAAAAAGTTTTAAACGATTTTTTGGAGTTCACGCAAGTAAGCAAATTCACATTAGTACAGTATCAATTTAGATAAGTTGTGAGGGCATAACATAATTATTAACCGTATAGTGGCGCCATCACACTATTCTCTTGCGCGTACAGAATTAAGTGCCGCAAGGGAACAACTTGGTATATTAAATTGAAAATGTTTCTGTTATTCTAGTACTAGGCCTCAAATCGTGCATTGCATGCTACATGACGTCACACGCGTGCTAGTTTGTTAATGCGGACGCCTTACCTTTGTTTATGTTATCGAGGTAATAAAAACTTTACGATGATGAAGAGGGTTTTGACTGGGTTTTAATCTAATTTTGGCGACTAACCAAAGCTCACCAGAGCTTACTTAAATTTGATTATAACGTATCGGAATCGGTTCAAATGACTAAAATAAATTGGAATTAACTTAAACTAACCGAGAGTTGATTGAACGTAGCGATTGTTTGTTTGTGGTTTTAACGACTAACCAAAATGAAGCAGAAGTAACCAAAAGCACCAAAACGGGCTAAAACGTATCGGAGCAGGTTACAAAAATGAAAGTAATTTAAAACGAACCAAATTTTGGTGACTAACCAAAACTAACCAAAAACGTTAAATTTGATTATAACGTATCGGAACCGTTTCAGATGACTAAAATAAATTGGAACTAGCTGAAAGTAACCGAAAGTTGATTGAATTACTAACCAAAAGTAAGTAAAATCACCAAAACAGGCTAAAACGTGTCGGAACAGATTAAAAATATTAAAGTAAGTTAAAACTAACCCAAATTAACGTTTTTGGCGACTAACCAAAACTGACCAATAACATTAGAATGGGTTATAACGTATCGGAACCGGTTCAAAATATGACTAAAATAAATTAAAAATAACTGAAATGAATCGAAAGTCGATTGGACGACCAACCAAAACTAACCAGAAGTAACCAAAAGCACCAAACGGGCTAAAACGTATCAGAACAGGTTACAAAAATTAAAGTAAACCAAAACGAACCGAATTTTGGCGACTAACCAAAAATAACCAAAAGATTAAATTTGATTATAACGTATCGGAACCGGTTCAAATGACTAAAATAAATTGCAACTAACTGGAAGAAACTGAGCGTTGATTGGATTACTCTAACCAAAACTAACTAAAAGCACCAAAACGGGCTAAAACGTATCGGAACAGATTAAAAATAAGTTAAAATTAACCAAACTTTGGCGACTAACCAAAACTCACCAAAAACATTAAAATTGGTTATAACGTATCGAAACCGGTTCAAATTACTAAAATAAATTAAAAATAACTGAAATTAGCCGAACGTTGATTGAACGCCTAACTAAAACTAACCAAAAGTAACCAAATGCACCAAAAAGGGCTAGGGGCGTATCGGAACAGATTCAAAATATTGTAATAAGTTAAAACTAACCCAAATTAACCGAATTTTGGCAACTAACCAAAAACACTAAAATTAGTTATAATGTAACGGAACCTGTTCAAATGACTAAAATAAATTAAAACTAACTGAAATTAACCCAAAGTTGATTGAACGACTAACCAAAAGCACCAAAAAGGGCTAAAACATATCTAACAAAACTAACTTGATTTAACCGAGTTTTAGCCACTAACCAAAAACATTAAAATTGGTTATAACGAAATTAACCGCATTTTGGTGACTAACCAAAAATAACCAAAAACACTAACATTAGTTATAACGTTTCAGAACCGATTCAAATGATTACATTAAATTAAAAGTAACTAAAACTAACCGAAAGGTTATTGAATGACTTCGGAACAGATTAAAAATATAAATAAAAATATAATTAAAACTAACTTGAATTAACCGAGTTTTAGCCACTAACCAAAATTAACCAAAAACATTAAAATTGGTTATAACGAAATTAACCGCATTTTGGTGACTAACCAAAAATAACCAAAAACACTAACATTATAGTTATAACGTTTCAGAACCGGTTCAAATGATTAAATTAAATTAAAACTAACTAAAACTAACCGAAAGCTTAATTGAATGACTAACCAAAACTAATCAAAAGTATAGCCAAAAGCACCGAACGTATCGGAATAGGTTACAAATATTAAAGCAAGCTGAAACTAACTAAAACGAACCGAATTTTGGCGACTAACCAAAACTGACCAAAAACGTATATCTAAGTACCTAATTTGATTATAACGTATCGGAGTCGCTTCAAATGACTAAAATAAATTAGAACTAACTGAAAGTAACCGAAACCTGATTGAATGACCAACCAAAATTAACTAAAAGCAGCAAAACGGACTAAAACGTATCGGAATAAATTTTAAATGTTAAAGTAACAGATAGAGAGATGGGTCAATTGGGGCAAAGTTGCGCTATAGATCGCTGAACAACATACAACATGACTCTCTGAAATCTGGAAAATTCCGACTATTTCCGGATATCCGCAAAAAACGAATTTTTGCCGAATCATTTTTATGATCCCTTGTTTTATTTCAAGAGATAAATTAAATTAAGTGTCACATTCTCATTTCACTTTTTCTCCTCTACAAGATGGTATCCTTAGATTTCAAATCCGACGTTTCGTTTTTTCGAGTTCATCATCAACTTTAGTTTTGGATTTTCCTTTGCATTTTTGGCTATCTATTGACCTCCCAAAGCTAACGATGTGACGCACTTACCTTTCGACTTGACACTAGCGGTAGTTGCCATAAGAAATCCATGTGTGTGAGAGAGACAGAATATTTGCAATATCTGCATAACATTAATAAATATCTTTTACAAATCAAAAATGTTAAAAGAAAGGGAATTCAAAGGACAGTAATTCTTGTAAGGCAAAGATTGTATCAGAGCAAATGGAAATTTGAACACCTACTTAGAAATTGTACTAAGTTAAAGTAGTATTATGTACTTAATTAAAATTAAATGTGTGTATTTTTGCGCATTTTTATGCTTCAAATCTTATAAAATAAACAAATTTTTTTATTTTCAGTGAAATAATTTGTTTATTTACAAAAATGTCCAGTTTTTTTAAAATACTAACCTTTTAAAAAGAACGCAATTTATTTTAAGATTATCGCTACATTAAAACCACCACATTAACGAATGTAGGTATTTCTTATGGTGTAAAGTCTTTACCTCTAAGGACAGACTAGTGTCGCACATCGTTAGTTTTGCTGAGAATATAGCTCATTAAATTTTGTCGAAAGAAGAAAATTTTTTATTTTTTAACATTTTTGATCTGTAAAACATATTTTTTGCTATTTAGTAATGTTATGCAGTAGTTGCACAGATTTTGTCTCTAAACACATGGATTTATTATAGCAACTACCTACCTTTAATGTCAAGTGGCCATGGCCACGTCGTTAGTTTTGGGAGGTTAATAGCTACCCAAAAATGCAAAGAAAAATCCAGATCCGTATTTAAAAAACTAAAGTTGATGGGTCCGAAAAAATAGAAACGTCAGATCTGAAATCTAAGGATGCCAACTTGTACAGAGGAGAAAAAGTGGCAATGAGAATGTGACATTTATTTTCATTTATCTCTTAAAAAAAAAAACAGAGGGTATCATAAAAACGATTTGGCAAAAATTCGTTTTTTTTGCGGATATCTCCGGAAATATTCGGAATTTTCCAGATTTCGCAGAGGCATTTTGTTCATCGTTAAATTGCGCAACTATGCCCCAATTTAACCATCTCTCTATCTATTACGGTTTTCGAAATCCCCGCATGCATACACTCGCATTTGTAACACCCTGTATAGCTATCTCGATAATATTTAGCGGTCGCATTTTCTGCTATACCTATACAATTATCTGCTAATTAAAACAACGAGAATAGCAATATAAACTGTTTATAGATAGAATAAGGGCAACAAAAATAGAGCATTAATGCTTAGTTCATTTGATGCGTTTTACCACTTATGAATTTTTTACACAAAATTGGGTAGATTTTGCTACGCGATCTAATTACAATTGTATAGAAATAAGTAGGCACTGCAGATTGATGCCTAGTACCATTTTAAGAGCAAAATATAGGGCTATTTTCTACTCGTATTGAATACTTTTTTTTTCGTGTAGCTCGTACATTAGTCTGCGAAACTTAAACTTTAGCTGATATTTAAAAATTAAAAGCTTTTACCAATGATATTATTTATGCACCATGATGTACCTGATGATATCCTATTTCCTCAGCCACGCCCACTGACTCCTACCAACTATTAAATGCAGCAGCACAGCGATTGGTGGCCCAGGGAAGCGGTCAGATCCAACTGTGGCAGTTTCTTTTGGAGCTGCTTGGCGATTCGTCAAACGCAGGTTGTATAATTTGGGAAGGCGCAACCGGTGAGTTTAAGCTTACGGACCCAGACGAAGTTGCACGACGTTGGGGGGAGAGAAAATCGAAACCCAACATGAATTATGATAAACTCAGCAGAGCCTTAAGGTAAGGAATATAATAATTATTATACATTCCTTTTAAGTTCATAACGAGAAACAGATGATAATTTTAAAACATACGCCAACGGGCAATTTTATTACGAAAAACTTCTCTGCAGAAATATGTTGAAATAAATATGTTTTATTTTCTATAGCATAGCAGTATACGACATGCGACATGGCAGCTACTTACGCATACCTACCTATTTAAAATATGCTTGTATGTTTCAATTATTGGACATTTTCACATAGGTAACCATGCAGCAATGCAATATTATTTTAGATAGGTATGTACCGCTGCTAGACATAAATAGTAGGAGAGATCATGGCTATGGCTAGTTGTCACAATTCTTATTTCAGGCCCTGTAACTCAGAAACATTTAAATTTATTTCAACCAAAATTACTCTAAATAATTAATTATTGGAAGAGGGATATTACATATCATCGTCAGAGTAATCATTGTAACACATATAAAAATTTTGTATGTGGTGCCCATTGCTTGCATGCTATACATGTAAAGGATGATTCACATTATCAGACATCCAACGACCGGCAAAGACACGACAAATCATTCTTTTTACATAAACAAATATTGAATTAACCGACAACGACGCAGCAACGACACGTACAGGCAACGACGGAGCGACCGACTTCCTTAGAAAGAATGTTTTTCGTGTATGTGCCTGTCGGTGACCGGTGACGAGTAGGTACTTGATTGATAGTGTGAAATAGTTTAGCTCAATTAATGAGGCGC